>JBCAUA010000001.1:5544719-5569415 GCA_038406235.1 Peronia verruculata | reverse complement strand
TGTCACATCATATAAACAAAGCCACATGTGAGCGATGTTTCCTAGGTCATGTGATTTTGAAAAAAATACCTAATTGACGGCGCCAATAGAAAATTGTTTTACTAGTCAACGTGACTCTAGTCACAAGCTTTCCACGTGTATAAGGAATCAAAATACACGATGAACATGTTTAAGGATTCAAATTCGCTGTGAACAGATGTTAACAACGAAACAGGCCTGTATCGCAAGTAGAATGCATAGCTTACATCCTCATGATGTCACGATTGCTGTTTGATTTTGTCGCTCATTGATCCTGTAGGATCTTGACCCTATAGAGACACCAGCAAATAAAATTGATAGTGATATGCCAATACATGCTTTGCTTAAAGAAAAAAATAACGTCAGTTGCAAAGGATTTTGTCCATTTCAAGGAGAAGAAGAAAAAGGACAATCCTCTTAGCAGTACTTGAAAAAGATGCTCCATTGTGATTCTTACCGCACGCGTATGCTTACATATAATGTACAAACACTTTGACTTGCATAGAAGAATGACAGAATTATATCACTCTGTGAATCTTCTTTTTGTAGATTGGAAGACATACCTTAATTCTTCTTGATGTTATGCCCTATGAGTTTAAAATATTAATTCGATCTTATGTCATTACAATATTAATTCGATCTTATTTCATGTAAAACCAATACGTGAAGTACCTATAACAGAATAACACAAAAGTTATTGACGGGGCTTAAAACTCTTGCACCAAGAAATGAGATGTGAAAGACGCCTGCTTTTCAAATCTGAATTCCCATACACTTTATTTCTTTCATTCTGAAATTCTGCGAAATCCTGCTTAAAGCACACTTGTGCAGAAACGGTGCTATTTCAATATTTGTCATTGTCTTATCGTTTCAGGCAGACACGGCGACAGTCATTTTTATGTGCATATTTCAAATCTCAGAGTCAAAACAGACTTTTAAAAGTCTCGTCGCTGGCTTGTAGATCGATGGATAATCTAAAATTTGGGCCGAAGAATTGTGACAAGATATAATAGTAAGCATACTTTCTTTCTTTCTTTCTTTCTTTCTTTCTTTCTTTCTTTCTTTCTTTCTTTCTTTCTTTCTTTCTTTCTTTCTTTCTTCTTTCTTTCTTTCTTCTTTCTTTCTTTCTTTTCTTTCTCTCTTTCTTTCTTTCTTTCTTTCTTTCTTTCTTCTTTCTTTCTTCTCTCTTTCTTTTCTTTCTTCTTTCTTTCTTTCTTCTCTCTTTCTTTTCTTTCTTCTTTCTTTCTGATTAGTATCTTTCGCGCCTATTTTTTTTTTTTAATTTCTATCCTAAAGTGGAGTAGAACGGCTTGTCCTTTTACTAATTAATTAAAGTGTTAACGTCATCTGGAGGACTTCCTTGAATTGGAATATGAACCAGATTTCATTTCCTTCTCAGTTAGTTTGTCTCCCTCCAATGCGCAGTTTCTGCTCTATCTCTCACTAGTTACAGTAGTCTCTATAGAGAGTGCTGGGCGGAGGAACTGATCTAGCTATTTGATGAACTTTCTGCAAAGGATCGATATTGATTTGTATTCCGAATGACACTGTCTCTGACATTAAGACAATGTGGGATAATTTTGAGGTAGTTGCAGCATGACCAACGTTGCATGATTTTGATTGTGAGCAGGCTGTCTTTGACACAGTTTGAGTATGCTGACTAATCCCTGTTTGTAGCGATTTTGAAATTTTGCCTGATGTTGTTCCAAATATTTTCAACTGTTGTATGATAAGTAGCAATGCAGTTTCATTGTCATATTTGAAGAATATAATGGAATAACTTTACATTTCATGTCCATGTCTTCATCGCCTTCTCTGCAATTTGGGAGTTTGAGTGGGTAGCTTTACAAGGTAAGATTTACTCACAGAAAGAATTAATGATCAAACAGTAACAGCCAAGACTGATGTGCCGGGTCTATAAGTTTTAATGACGACTGTGAATTGTCTTTTTCTGTCAGTACATTTTAAGTACTAATCAAGGTTGTTTTTTTGTTTTTTTTACACTTTCTACTAGTTTACATGGATGACTACTTCGTTCTTTGCTGTGTTTTGAATCTGGGTGAAGCTTTGGTGCTATTGTATTTTCATAGAGTATTGTATGAATCAGTACTGCGAATTAGAAGTAGCAGTATCATCCAATTTATTGTAAAACTACAACAACAACAAAAGGGCCTTATTTATAGTGGCACACACAAATAGACATGTTTCCTTCTTTGCAAACACCGTAATGTCACTGGATCAAATACATTTAGATCTAGTTACACACGGCAATTGGTGATTATAACATTCATTAAACATGCACCACCAATGATTCCAAGCTCAACTTCAAGCACGGTCGAAAAGGATAAGACACTAAAGGCCTATTATTGCGCAGTTTTCGAAGTGCCATTTTTAGCTTTTTTAATAAAGATTTTTATTATGGTCTCGCCCATCAGTATGATGAAAGATCTGTATAGGCATAGACTCCGTCCCTTCATTTCGACTGCAAAAGGTGCCAGGCGCATTGTATATATCGAAACTTTGTCAACTGTATAAAGGAGCGAATATCGCTTCAATATAATGTTATGTTGACAAGCTCAGGCGTAGTGTCCAGAGTGAAGACCGAGATCAACTATTGTCGCGTTGTCTCTACTAGCTTTCTCCCCTCGTTGGTCTTTTTTTGTGTGGAGTGTTCAGTAGTCAAAAGGCGCGACCAGCTGAACAGGTTGGTATATCCCGTTTAAAATAAAGTTGCCTTCTTTCCAGCAATGGAGCGGCTTCGTAGCCACCCACAACAAACTCGTGTGACGGAGGCGAGGAAGCCTAAGCTATTTTAAGAACCCCCCTTCGAAATCAAATGGAATTACCCGAGCAGCGGCCTTGTCTGTGACGTCAGCACTGAAAGCGCTTTATGTAGGCAACTGCGAAGGATTGGTCTTTCATAGGCCTAGTCGGCAAGTGTCAGGTTCACGAAGAATATGTCTGCTCTGAGTGTTACAGTGTCTTCGTCGGAGATAATATGAGTGACAGTTGAAAATATACACACTATTTGGTAGGACAAGCATTGTGTGATTTGACTGGAAGTGTTATTTCATTTGTCCCGTACAGTTTCTTCATATGAGTGAAGAACGCGTCAGCTGTTCCATAATGGAAGACGGGGGTCAGGACAAGTTGAGGAAACGACAGCCCAAAATCGTCATTATTGGCGGTGGGGTAGCAGGATTGGCTGCTGGAAAGTATCTTCAACTAGAAGGATTTAAGGATTTTATCATCCTTGAGGCGTCTGACCGAATTGGTGGACGAATTTGGAGTGTACCAGTTGGTAAGTTATGATAGTTTGGACACTAACATCGTCATTCAACTCGTTGTGTTGTGACACGGAATCGCCCATTCTGCGCAGGAGTAGGTAGTGGGCCTATTTTTATCCACATCATGTGAAGCCTACGTGCCAAACTTTGTCCCTTTGTTTTGGTTTTGCGATGGTCCCGAAATCGCTCTGGATACATTCCAAAACAAAATATAATTGAATTTTTTTTTTTCTGATAAGTTATCTCACGCATTTGGAGCGGAACCATGGTAACACACCCAACTGTAATTGTAAATAAATGTGAGGAAATGACGCATTTGTATAATGTAGGGTTCATCCAGCCACCTTAGGAGTTGTGGAATGGGTGAAGGTCGGAAAAAGGGCAGTGGGTATCCAGTGCAGATGTCCCTGCGAGAGAAAGAACAGTGCAACTATATAACCATTACTATGCATAACTTACTTAGCTGCATACATAGATTCAATATATTATATGCATTTTCCCTCGAAAATGTTGTGATGACCCTCAACACTTTAAAACTAAAGTAAATGCATTGGAAGATTCGCGAGGGCTTAGCATTAGTTTCACCCTCCTTCCACCGCCCAACTTATGATGGGCCCACCGATAGAAAATCGAAATTAAATTCTCCCCTGTCTTGATCTAGACTCTACATCTAAATTCTAGTAGATCTAGATCTAGTCATAAATCATGCCCAGAGAAAAGTTAGATCTAGATATTGTTCCAAAATGAGTAAATTGTAGAGCGTGCTTATTAAAATTTAAGGGGTAGATCTAGATCTAGAACTACTCCTACCAGATTCTAGATCAAGACTTAAAAAGCACGAGCTAAAAGAGACCATTGTTTGAACAATAAAGAAATAAGATTAGGAGGTGTCACTCTTTGTATTGTGTATGTGCGTGTGTGTCTATTTGTGCACCTTTTTTTTTTTCTTTTTAATTTTGAGAACTCCATGACCTTGGAAGAGTCAGGGACTTAAGCCCAAAGCCCACAGTGTTTTCATTATTTCCTATATTATATTCCTGACATTTAGTCCCTCAATGGCCGACCTCATCTGCATAAATTTGGGTTGCATAATTCATGGGTGATAAAAATTGGAAAGTTTAAAGAATGATGACAAATCAAAAAGATGTAATGGAAATGTGGGAATTATGTCTGATCAAAGGGGATAAAACTCATTGACATGGCATCCTTATGATTTTAAGGAATCTGCAAAAACATATAACTTATAAGCATCTTGCAAAATCCATACAAACCAAACAGGGGCACTTCTGTAATTGTGATGGGAAGCAAAAGGTTAGTTCACGGTTTTAAGGCAGGGTGCTACCCTGGAAAATCCCTGAATTTGACTGACTGGGGTTCAAGATATCAGTTTTTAGTAATCTCTGGATAACATTTCTGTATCAATTCCAATCAGTCCTAAAACCGTAGGACTCTTTTTTTCACCTCAAAAATTGCACTTGAATCTAATGGGGTTTTTTTTATAACACTCTTTATGTTCAATTTTCTGAAATCATGTTTTACCATTTTAAAAAATCTAAAAAACTCTGAGGTATTTCGAGATCGGTCACATGACTGAGGCAAGATCGCTCACATGTGGCTTTGTTTATATGATGTGACAGGTCTGAAAGCTCATCATTGGTTAAGATCTGTTTGCCATGCGCAGATCAAGTAAACAAATCAGCGTGTGAGCGGAAATTCTCGGTCATGTGATTTTTCTCGAAATACCTCATTCATGAGCCTTGAAATTGCCCTGAATAAATCTCAAATGCTGTTTTAATGGATAGGATACTTAGTTTGAAGATATCTTTCATTCTTTTCAAGGAAAACTGCATTAGATTTGAAGCTGCCTGTAAAAAAAAATGGTCATATTATGACCAGATTTGAAGACTGTCTTCAAAAAATATAAATACTTTGGCAACTGTTGCTATCACCCTTTCTTTTAGAGCAACATTAGTACTGATGTAAAGTCATGGAATTTGGAGAATATCTTGACTAGTAATTGAAGGTTTTCAGGGCAAAACGCGACAGATGCCATTTTTGAAAATTCCCCCTCTATACTGGGAATGGTGATAGTGCTATATGGTAAGGACTTTCCTTTTCACCAAATGTGACTTTTCCTTCCTGAATGTCTTCCGAAAATTTTAGTTCCTATGATAAATTACTAACTACTGGAGAACAAATTATCTTTTTTTCTCTAAATGGTGATATTGTGTGTGTCTCATTTTGCCTCAAAACCCTTCAATTGTAGGAGAGATTTTTAAAAAAATACCTTTAAGGTCAACAGAAAATTCAAGATGACCGCCATCTCCTTTGCACTTTTTTTTTTTTTGTAAACTGAAAAATTTACTTTTCCACAAGCATTTCACAAGTAGTGGTACACATCATTTTTTTTTTTTTAAATGTTGGTCTGAGGATAGCATCATGTCTAAAGTAAATTATGGATCAGAAATTAAAGATATAGATCTCATAATCTTTCATCACTGTGTAGTAATTATTAAAAATCACCACAAAAATGTTTGACAGTCAGGGTTATCCTTTTCTCTTTTTCTTCCCAATCTCTACTTTCAGATAACAATGGTCGCAAAGCAGAAATGGGTGCAAACTGGATTCATGGAGTGAAACACAATCCCATATACAAGCTTGCTGATGAAAATAACCTTCTTACAGAGAGGGAGCTTCATTTGAACAGTAAAAATATATATGTAACAGAAAGTGGTGAAACTATTCATGAGGGCACAGTCAAAAAGGTGGACTTTGCCTACGGGACAATGTTATCATCCTGTGAGGATTACTTTTTATCACACATCCCAGTAGATGTCAATGATAGCGTAGGAAGTGAATTGGATCGTATGATCGATGAAAAACTGGCAAACACAGCTGGTGAGGAACGTCAAATGCTAGAACTAGTGTATCACCAACGACGTCTTCTTGAATGTTGTATAAGTGGTTGTGACAGTTTGTATGATGTGTCACTTTGTCAGTTTGGATCTTACAAAGAACTTCCAGGTCGTCATCTCGTTATTCCTCGTGGTTTCAGTGCCATATTGGATATTGTAAGAGAAGGAATTCCTGATGACAAAATCAAGCTCAACACTCCAGTACGCAGAATTCATTGGGGTGACGTGGTCAGTGCACCCGCAGGAAATCAGTGCCCTGAAGACATGGTTTGTGTGGAGTGTGAAAATGGCGACATATATTATGCAGATCATGTGATAGTTACTGTATCCTTAGGTGTTCTCAAAGCTGCATGTGATAGGATGTTCAGCCCTGCCCTTCCACAGAAAAAAATGAATGCCATTCGTAACTTGGGATTTGGTATTGTTAATAAGGTCATACTTGTGTTTGATGGACCAGTGCTACAGAAGCCCACTCACCGAATTCATTTAGCATGGGACCCAAATGTAAATAATGCAGAAAATCTCAGGGAAAGATGGTTCAGAAAAATCTACTCTCTTGAAGTTGTTCACGACAATGTGCTTGTGGGTAAGTGTTTTGTCAATTGTCATTATTTTGGAATTACTGTGCGATTTTTAAAAAATTTTGTTAAGATTTATAAATGCATTTCAATGTCTTTGTCTTTTTTATTCCTTTTTTTTTTTTTTCTTCTAAACCAATTAAAAAGTAAATCATTCATGGGAGTTAGTAGTTTTGTAGGAAATGAACAGAAGTTTTTAAAGCATTTTTTGATTTTGGTTTGGGAGATAGGTATATAACTATTTAATAAGTATAAACTGTTGCCATATTGCTGCAGACATCTCAAATTCAAAACATACAATGATATATCATTCATTTTGGGCTGTATGGAGAGCAAAAAAAATGTGTTGAAAATTTTTATTTTCAGTGTCATAGGTGGAAACTTAAATATCTGCATGAGAATCTTGAATGGAGCAAGCAACACTCTGGATCATTTATCATTCTAAGTTAATTAATAAAGATAAATGTGTGCATTATACTTGGTGGTTATAAAAGAAGGAATTAGTCATATTTTTTTTTTCACTCACCACCGCAGCTGTCTGACATGACTGCATGATTGCCAGTGTCTCATCAAACTGATCATTAGATCGTAATGTAAATTAGAATGCACTTTACTTGCACTATCAGCCAGTGTTCTATAGCATATTTAAAACCATTTTTTAAAATCTTCAGATTTTTAGATTGGTTTATGATAAAACTCTTCCAAAATCAAGGTTACTGTTGCCATCAAACATTTTATCGTTAACTGTGGAAAATCCAGCACTTTAAATTAGTAAGAATTGAAATTTACAAAAATCAAATATTTTAATTTTTGTGAAAAGTTATTGCCCAATGGTTTTTCTTTGATTGAATTTTTATCTCTTTTTGAATTTTTTTTTCTTCTTTGTGTTTCATTTCTTTGACTGCTCCTCAAAAGCATTGTATTTGTTGACATTTAGGATGGTTGTCTGGAACTGAAGCCTTATTCTTGGAGTCACTATCAGATACTGAAGTTATGATGGACATGGAGAAAGTGGTCAAAATGTTCCTTCAATCCCAGTCTGAAAGCATTCCAAATTTGACAAAAGTTATACGGTTAGTCAGTACTGATTTTAAATATATTAATTTCTTACGGATTGATTGATGCTAATGCGATCTACGAAATCAAACATGTCTACTTGCAGTGAGACATGCAAGAATTGGATCAGAATGATTAATAAATAAGAGGAGTACCTGTTGCGGAGAATTTTTCTTCTGCAAGTTCTCATTATTCTCAGATTTAAGTTGTCCTCCAGTGTTAATTTTCAGCTGCTTCTAATGTGGAAAAAGTGATAATCTTATTTGCTGTTGTAGATGCAACAACAACAACAACAAAAAATACACAGTATTTTACATTTACGTTTTTACTGATTATTAATACTTTATGAAAGATTTCACATATTTTTTTTTAGGGATTTTAGGAGAATAAAGCTAGCCCAAGTTGTAAAGATCATTGCTCTGCCTTAATAGATTGAAATATGAAAAAACAACTAATAAAAAAAAATAATAAACAAATATATACTGAAAAAGTTATGACTGTGTTTAGTCAAGATATATGGAAAGAATTAATTTGTTGTATTGTGCCATTTCTCATAATTATATCATCGTACATTGTATTATCTTCATTTGGGGTGGTATGCATGTTTTTGTAAACTCATGACATTTTTTTATTTTTTTTTCAGAACATCCTGGGGCCATAATCAGAATTTCAAAGGATCCTACAGTTTCATAGCTGTAGGCAGTGCTCAAGAAGACATCTTCAATCTGAAGCATCCTTTAATGAAAAATGGAAAGGATGGCATCAAGAAGGTACCCAAATATTATGTTTGAAAACTTTTTCACTATGTTTTTATAAAGAGAGATGGGAATTAAGATACTCTCACTGTATTTCATCAGAAAGACAAAGATATTGTTTTTGTGCTCTGTTTGATTGAAGAAGTGTATCTTGATTTAGTTTTTTTTTATATTTGATTTGTTCTCTCCTATGTAAATTGTTCCTGCATATTGAGTAAAGTTGTTTTTTCTTTTTTGTTTTTTTCAATCTATGCCACCTTTTTTTTTTTTTCAGATTTATTGTCATTTACTTGAGTAACAATTTATGCCTTTTGTGTTAATGTGCAGCCTGCTGTGCTGTTTGCTGGAGAGGCAACACACCCGTCCTTTTATTCTACTACTCATGGAGCCTTGCTGACTGGCAATCGTGAAGCGGCCCGAATATGCAAGTTTTGGAAGCCTGATGAAGGTGAGCTATCTGATATCTGATATCCTATGTATCAATGTTGTTGGAAGGGGGGATGCAGCGAAAATGATGCTCAGAGAAAGAAAAATACTTAACACTTGAGAATGTCCTGTATAGAGAACAATAATATATCTGTCACAATTAACAATTCTATGAACACAGTTCTGTAGATATCATAAAATATCATAAGAAATATATATATCTTAACAATATCATAAGAAATGAAAACAATGAACACAGAATAGTTAGTCTGCTGTTGAGCTTTTTTTCCAAGTAATATATGTAGATTCTTTATTGCAAAACTTTCTTATGTACATTACTGATTCCAGAAAAAATAATTCTGTGTACTTGTTATTTTTCTTGCAGCCTCATGTGGTAGATATGCTGATCTGGGTCTCAGTGATGAGGAAAACACCGAAGAGGAAGATTCCTCGGATGACGAGGGCCTGTGTTTCATGTGAAGAAATGTTGTATAGTCAATTTCCTTGGATTATGAAAGCTCTGAGAGAGAAATCAGCCTGCTAATTTCTACAACCTTGATCTCAGGCGCCAGTGAAGAGTTTTGAGACTGGACAGTACCGTTGTGTGCAAAAAACCTGTTTTGGGACTCAGCAGTTGAGTATAAAAGGCACTAAAATGCTTATTACTTGACTATTGTGTTAGTGAGGACACTTTTCAGCTGCTTCCATTCTCCCAGTTTGCGTTACCTCATCTTTAGAAGTCTATTATCCTACAGCAAATCAAGTTTGTTAAATGATTGATGAAGTGATTTTATCTGCTCCATTTGTGATCCTTTTTTTTTTTTTTTTGTGTCAGGAATCAGACTTTTTTTTTTTTGTGTGCGTGTGTGTGTGTGTATGTGTGTCATGCTTTTCAAAACTTCAGGATATTCAGAACATTGGTTTTGCATTGGAAATTGATAACCATAATTTTTAGATTTTTTTTTTTAATATCTGCTCTTTGGTGGTGATAAGACTCAGGTGATGGCAGGATAAAAAAAAAAAAGACAAACAAAAAAAAAAAACCCCAAACAAAACAGAAAACACACACACACATAAATATTACAATCATGCACATTGGAAATAAACATTGAACTCAGTTTTTTCTTTCTTTTAAATTTGCTATTATTCGGGCACAGCGTATTGGCCCATTATTATGAAAGCAAGTATCTTAATTTTCAATTTTTATGTGATTTAATAACCTCAACTACATAGATCTGTGTATAATATTTGTTTCTGTCTTAAAAGCAATAGATTTATCCACCCGGAATGAGTAACATTTAGCATGAAGGCTTCTCTGTGTCTGTCCATAAATCCTTTCTATCTCAGATAAGATATGGAAATGATGTGATTTTTAAATTGCAAGATTACTTCCATGTTTCCCTATGTGCGTTGACAACCTTCCAAACACGGAGGTGAAGTTTCTAGGAAGTTCATGAGTACAGCGAGCAAGTACTCAGCTTGAATTGCTAGAAGACTGCAATTGCTTGTCCTTCAAAGAGGTAAAACTTCCACCTCTCTGGTGCCAAAGTACATTTTTATTCATCAAAAGTATTTCAACACCAACCTGGCCTTGCAATATGCGTGAAATAATTAAGTGTTCCAGTACAGAATGCAGTCGTTGAAGAAGGTCTTACAGGTAGTATGGATGAAAAGGAGGGCAGAACAATATGTTGCCTTGGAGAACACCCAACTTGAAGCAGTAGTTAGAAAAAAAAAGTGCAGGTATGATACAGTAGTAACGTTTTTAATCGTCATAAAATCACATTTGACATCAAACAATCTCGGCAGCTGGAAGCCATCACTGTGTACTTTGCTTTGCTAAAATTTTAGATGTGAAGCATTAAGCAAAATTCATTAACTTCATTCAATAAGTCATGGAATTAATACCTGATAATTTATGAAGCTGAAGAAGGTATCACACAAAATTGATTCTGTTTCCCAACGAAAGTGGGGAGAGAGTAAAGGTGTGAAAATATCAGCAAAAATTATGCATTGTGAAATCTATTTTCTTCAGAGTTGCTCCCATGAATTACCCTTGAATGTTACAAAGATTTACCTCCTTTTTTCTTTTCATTTCTCACTGAGCCCTCCCATTTTTGGTAATTTGGGTCATGTCAACATCAGTTTTTGCTTTGAAGCTACTAACAATTTGACCACTGAAGGCATTTAAACATAATCTTACAATTTTTGTTGGAGGACGTCTTGGATCGCAAATCTCTGTAATAATATTTGGCATGTTTTAAATGTATTCATGTTTCATATCTACATTGGTATGTCATTGATGATTAACATGTATTGTTATGATGATCATGGTTGATGTTATGTGCTGTCTAGTGGCAAAATCTGTTTCTGCTGCTGGTATAATCATTCATCAAGAAATTGACAGAACTTGCCACTATATACCTTCCTGAACTGGTGAAAGTACGTCTTTTAAATGGGTCTAAATAGCCAGAGACTCATCAAAGAAACACAATTTAGTTAGTAAGAAAAAATGGTTTTGAATGACAGAAAGGATGCTAAATAGGAAAATTGGTTGAGTGACAAACTAAGCAGTGCCACTGTGTGGTTAATAGTACCACAGTGTTTAACCTGGTGTGACACATTCAAAAATCGAGCAAGTTGTCAATGTCATTAGTTCTGCAGTATATGCATTAGTTAGGCTAGCATGACAAAAAAAATCTTAGTCACACTAATTTATGTGTACAAAACAATGTATTTTAATGTCTCTATTTTGAAAGGAGGATACCTCACTTGATACCTCACTGAATCCCCTTGCGCATGCATTTTTAGTTACAGTAGCCTATCAGGCTGTTGCGGACTTGTTAGTATTTAATGGTAGCTGAGGAAACAATTGGGTAAAATGTGCTCTTTGATACCATCCATTACTGCATAACATAAGATCTCATGCTGGATATTGTGATATTGAATATTGCATGGTGACAGTAACATCCCACTCCATCCGGCCCTGTGTTAATCAAGTATCATGGAGTTGGCTCAAACATTTTACTTCATAAGTGTCTGTGGAAAAATTGTGTGTGATGTGATTCTCATATTTGTGAAATATCTACAGAGAAACTTGGTGTGAAGACAGAAAATATTATTTTCGTTAATAATTTATTTTATCCTTTGTTCATTGAGAAAGGAAAGCAATACTGATTTGTATGCATAAATGGAAATTCATGTCAGGTTCACGTTAAGTTGCTATCAGAATAGTCTCAGAAAATGAACAGTCACTCAAATGAAACTGCTTCCATTGACAGTAAAGAGTGCATTTTGTGCAGACTAGCAATTGGTGGAAGTATATAGATTTTAAAATAACTGTGCGCAAGTTGTCATCTGTTTTATATATATGAGGAGTAATATTTTCAAGATAGTTGAAATGCAAAACAGTAGAATTCACAAGCTATTTTCTAAAACATCAAAATGCCTGCATTGCCTCAGATTGTATTTTGTGTTGGCATTTTCAATATTGGCCAGTTGAGAAATATTTAGTTAATTTGAAATGAACTTTACACTTGACGATCTCCATTGGTACACACTTAATCTGGTTAAAAAAAAAAATAACTGAAATGATGCTTCTCACATTATAACCAATAGCCCATCTTTCAGAACTCAGGTCTACTTCTTTGGCAAACAGAGAAATATTTTTGATTGCCACAGGCAAGAAGAAAAATCACTACCTGTGTGGCATCAATATTTACATTGGGGAACCTGACACTGAATTTCCATGGTCCATGAGGTATTGTATGCACAAAACAAGCCATTTTCAATTGTGATATCAATGCTTCATTGATTAAAGCTAATATATAAATGCCAAAATATCCCACACACACTTATAAACAGAAATGAAATATTAAATCTTGTTCTTTTTTTTTTTTTTTTTCTGGTGGGTTTTTTTTTTTTTTTTTTTTTCTATTTATCTTTTTCCTATATAGAGGAAGAAAAACTGGGTCAGAGGGGCATTTCACTTGACATTTTTAAAATTTATTCAGTTGCCTCTTGTTTTGCTAGAACTTTTCAAAGAATACCAAAAGGACATATAAAGCTTAAGTATTTTATATCAGCCCATAAAGTTTTTAAGAAGGGCATAAGTTCAACTAGATATCCTCTTCACATTGATGTGGATTTTTGTCTTCTTTTTGCCAGGCACTTCACATTGGTTGTTGTTCCCGCATGCCCATCACAAGTCCTTTCTCTTTTGTCTGTGCTATTCTTTGAAGTAAAATATAATCATATATAATGCACAAGGGGATATTTTATTTTCTTTCTCAGGGTGGTCTCATTGTTTGTTTATCATTTAGTCACGATGATTTTGTGCATTTCTTTTGATCAATGTATAAATAAATAGCAGTTTTATCATCAGTGTTATCACAGTCACAACGAAAAAAAAAAACCCCAACAAGTTCAGTCATCATGATCTCCAGTTTGCCAACTTGGATGGAGTACAGTTCTATGTGTATAGACAGTGAAAAAGGTCAGACAGCATCTGCTCGCTCTTCATTTTTTGCCAATATTAGATGAATTTGTTCAGCAATTTTTTTTCATTTCATCCTATTATAAGTTCATTGTGAGTGAGTAATAACAGTTTTGGAATTTTTTTTTTTAATGTAGCTCATTATTCATTTAATGTGTTATATACATTTTGAACTTAATATGCCCAAATTCCCTGAATCTTCAGTATCTACTATCTAGCAGTTTTGAATGTTTTATTATGCAATATGAAGGGCAGTTTGTGCTACATGTGTATGTTTTTATCCCCCGAAAAATGACTTGTGAGTGTGTTCCACATATAGTCATAGTGCTGTGTACTAACAAAATAAACAGTTAACTTCAATTACTCTCATTATATTGGTTGTCATCACAGATGTTTTGATTTGATTGTAGTGTAATGTTCAAGAAAATGTTACCATTAAAGTTCAGTATTTGCTCATTCATTCACTTTACATGTCTCTTTATTCTTCTTTTTTTTTTTTCCCTTGTCATATTAAACAATAAAGTTTCAAATCTGTGTAATCTGAGAAATTCTTTTGCGTTTTTTTTTTTTTTCTCACTCAATGGTTGTCATAATAATACAATTAGTACTCATTAATTGTACAGTTCTTTGAAAACATTGGTGATGTAGTTGGTATTACATAGAAGAAGCTGCTTATAAATGCTCAAGTGCAGTCTGAGTGTAATTAGTGCAGGTGACCTAACATTTCAGTGTTGTTTTTCTCCCCTTCCCCAAATCAGAGAAAATAGGTCATGTTGACATATGCTTTGCACTAAGTAGACCTTTTGGTTTGTTGCTAGTCTTTTCTTTTATATGGACAAATCAGCTGAAAATCCTGAGGTCGAAGTGAGGAAAACAGGTATGAAGTGTAGGCTACTCTTTGCCGTGCTGATTGTCTACATGTTAGGGAGCCATAATCCCTTTGTTTACTTATGCTCGTGTGGCATTTCCTCTTAAACTTCTCGTTGTGCTTCTACTGTATTGGTAAATACTCAATAACCTCAAAGGAAATGAATAACCTTCATCCACACTGAAGGGTTAAACAGGACATCATTGTTGTTCTGATTGTCATGTGACTTGTCCCTTTGAAATTACTGGCTTGGTACAGTTACTTGACGACCATCCTTTGCAGGCATTAGTTAGAAGTGTAACCTGCATAATGAACAATGAATTTTATTTTGTGCAATACTCATGAAAAAGAAGATGAAATCACATAAAAAACTGTGTTTCAAAAGTGAAGAAACAATGTGTATTACCACACTACAACACATAAACTGGATTGAATCAACATCCACATGTGATTAAAACAGTATCCATATACATGTAAATTAGCTGTATCTAATATCACAGTAATAAATATCTCACTTCATATGTGGTAAATTCAACTATCATCAGATTTGCCAAGAAAGCTGATTTAATCTCAATCCAGCAATTTTAAGAGCTGTCAACTGTCAAATTTATGATAGCATGGGGAGCTTGATATTTATCCTTTGCAGACTTGTCACTGCTCTCTATCATATTCTGATATCTTTTTCCAATTGTAGAGAAGCTATAGTAGGTGTATCATGCAGTTACAAAGACAAAGGGAAACATTCAAGCTGTTTACCAGTTACCTCAGGGAATGGAGTGAAATAAGAGCATGAATATCCATCTTATCATCAGTTCAAAGCAACAATGGCTACGTGGTAGCCATTTCCATCTCTGGGCAAAGTATGCATCTATTTTGATAAATTGGAAAAGTGTATATCATCACTTGAAATTAATGCAACAGACCAATAAATTTCTATTTGCCAGTGACCTCCTTTATGTTGATCTCCCACTACTTTGCTCTGGGCACATTACCATGAGTACATGTAAAAGCTGTTTCAAAGTTCATGGGAAAACATTTCCAGTTGTAAATGTCAAACATTCAAGCTCATCAGTTGTAACGTTTGCATGGAATATAGTGCCCTGAGACACCAAAAAAACATCATTTTTACAGAGGAAGATTTTATTACACAGACAAAATTTGAATAGTTTACCTTGTCCTTCTTTTTTGTGTATGTGTATTTTATTTTATTTCAGTACTTTTTTTTCAGTTTCTCTTGTTCTTTGCCCTGGATGTATTTGCTTCCTGTAATAATTGTTCTCTTTGGTTTAGTGTTGTAGATACTAACCATTGGGTTGAACCCACTTCATGCTATAATATATATGTCTTGTGGCCAGTCGAAATAAGCCTAAGTCGCTGGGCTAGAACTGAGAAACCAGGCTTTGAATGTGATGAGGATGGTTAGCTATCAAATTTTTTTGTTTATTGCAGAAATCAATAGTGCATTCATTTCTGAACAAGACACTATAGGTCTTAGCCTCGATTTATAGATATTGCTTCCTTAAACTTTTTTTTTTTTTTTTGTGAGGTGGATATATAGATTTATGTTCATTTGAACTCGATTTTCTCAAAATTTCGGTCATTGCTTGGAGGTCCCCCTTTGTCTAGAAACTGCAATATCTCTGGCTAGAACAAGCTAGCTCAAAACTTTTTTCACCACTTGAAAGGGTATGAAATAAGCTTGTACATGATATCAAAAACCATATATGGTGAAAAAAAAAATCAACATACGTCTCAATCTGACTGGCTGCTAGACATATAGAGATTTATATATATATATGTAAAATACATTTAGATAGACGAGTAGAGAAGTATTGTAGCTGATGATATTGATTGAGTGCTTTGCGTGCCTCATAATTCATGTATGTCAGATTTTGGATCCAAAAGATTTCTCTCAGAAACTATCAGTTTTCTTTTTTTCATGGACTCAGTTTACTATGATATGGATCGGATGATTGAAAACCAAGTTCGGTTTCAAGGAACAAAGCAGAGCATAAATAGGCATCAGTGAACTTTCATAAAAGAATTCTTGATGATATGGGATACGCAAAAGTGTTTGCCTATCATTTTATGTCAGAGGACTTAGCACAAATGCTGTGCCTGACTATATCTTTGGAGAATTTGTTGTGGGCAGGAATGTGTCACACGAATTATCCTCTGGGGGTGCAGTGTGTCCTAGTTCTCTTGGCTAAATTTCCTTTTTTGCAAAAATTGTATTGGAATCTAAGGGTTTGTAGCTGTTTATACAAATGTAATCACTGCCCCTTTGTCTCACTAAAAAGGAGCATGGTCATATTAAGCAGTAAACATGCAGATTAAAGACTTCTTTCCAAGAGGCAGATTAATACTTTAGCCTTTAACCAGAGCACCAGGACATCAACCCAGCTATACTGTCAGTTTGACAGAGCCATTAAGCAAGAAAACAAATATGTCTGATCACCATCCAACATGAATTCTATGTAGTATTTATTTGGTCCTTGAAAATAATTGTTTCTATCAGTATTGTTATATGTCATCTATCGGCATTAACAGGTGCAATGTTGGTCACCACAAGGAATGACACTGACAGGACATATTTGTAGGAGTTCTTCATTGTTTCCAATTTTTCCTTAGCCTTGCTGACTTCATAGACTCACAGTCCACCAGGTTCAGTGACGTACTGTATTGTACTTAAAACACATCTGAATTGTCAACAGGATTCCAAAAATTCTCAGGACAAATTCGTTGTTGGCAGTGACACTATCTCAGCCTCATTTTAAAAAAAAAAAAACAATATGTCCTTCCATTTTAATTTATTTATTTATTTTTTTTTGAGGTACTTGGGAAAATTTTAGACTGTTGACCCACTAATTGTTACATGTATACGAAAATGTATTAACCATTGACATGTACCGTAAAATGATCTAGAGATTCCCGTATTAGAACTTCAACCTTTGTATTCCTGAATATCATTTGAATGGCAAGTTTGTCATTCCTAGTAAAAAAATAATGGCTCTTATATATATCAAACTCGGTCATTCTCCTCTCATTCCCTGATCACCATTATAATTATGAGCTTTCTTTGACTCTTGAGTCAAATTACCAGTATACATGTATTTTCAATGCATTCATGTTCCTTTGTCCATACTCCCCATAGGTTCAGAGCATGTGAGAATTGTTGAGCTATCTTGTAGTAGCCTAACTGGGGACACTGAATTTGCCAATGTAACACTTATTATGTATTGTAGAATGACTAGACCGTGTATCAAGAAAATATGGTGTGATATAGTATCAGTGGTATGATTTGTGCACAGAAAGGGTTGCCTGTTGGTTATCAGTTCCAAATTGTCATAGTGAACATCATCATCACAACCATCATCATCACTGACATTTTCATGAATGGAGTAGATCATTATATGTGGATGTGTGTGGCATTAGATGATTGGTCTTGGTGTGAAATGGAACTTTTGCTGAATGTCAGCTGGCATAGAAATAATCTGATTGAGTGTATCAAGAGTTTTCTTCACTTGTGAAAAAAATGTCAGTAATCGTTTTAACACTGAAAGTGCTTTGTAATTTTACTGCCAGCCAGAAGCATGACTCTTGTGACGAGTATATTGGTACTTGATTTGCACGTCATACATACATACATACATACATACGTACATCATATCCCAGATTTTTTTCCTTCAATTATGTGGTGCATTTCAAAGGTTATAATGTCGATATTATTGCTCTCATGTGATACTGTGAATAAGACCTGATGTACATGGGAATTATGTTTGTGACATTTACAACTTTTGCTAACCCAGTGTGAGTTTTATCATTTTCCATCACATCAGCTGAGATTGTTATGCACAAATGTACATTGATTATCTCAGTGCTGTGTGCAAGGACATCCATCATGCAGTTTGGAAGGGACGTTTTTTTTTTTCATGTGATTTTCATCACTTAATTGGATATTTATATTATGGGTAAGGCATATGGATATGTGATAATTTAAATCTTTCTTCTTTCAGAGTAGAGAAAATGGAATATATACTGATGATGAATATGTAGGGAAAAAGCAGCTAGTCAGAATAAAACATAGAAGATTGAAATTGTAGTGGAAAAGAAAGTTAAAGGGTGCAGAGGCCGCATTTATTGATTGCTTTGTTACTATAGAGTGTATTATCTAACTGGCCTTGTGCACTTTTGACCACTTGAGTGTCTGAAAACTTGTAGGCCTACGATTGTGTCTGCAGGAGTGAATGTGTGAAAGAGAGAAAGAAAGAGAGAAAAGAATTAGTGAAGATCTTATGGCATGTCAGTGATGAATATCAAATATTTGTGGAGTAAATCAGCTGAGGTTGTGTTGTGTCTTTGCTTGTTTGTCGTTTTCTCTTTGAAACTAAAAAAAAAAAAAAGCAAAATGATAATTCTGTGGTGAAGATATTAAATATAAATAACCAACTGGATGCAAAATGTACTAATTTAACAATGCGTCCTTGTTTGTTCCCCCCAACTCCCCCCACCTCTGGACCCTGCTGCTGCCACCGGGGCTTGTGGCCGAGACATCAGAGTTGTCACTGTATCTGTTTGGGTGCCTATGTCCCTGCCAGTAGCACAGTAAGCCTGGCAGGTTTTTGCCCATCTGTCTTCTTGTTGCTGAAATATACCATTTTTTGTCTTTTACCGACAGAGAATCACAACTGGCATGCCATTTGTAACTTACTTTGACAAAAGACCTTTTTCAAGGCAGATTACATGTATATCTTTTTTTAGCAGTATTAGAAGAAAGAGTTATATAATTATTATTTGCTTTCCTTCTTTCTCCAGAAGCCGCGCTTTGTTCACGCACAGTATGTATTAGAAGAGAGATCATGAAATTAAATCTTGATGTTCTCGAATGACAAAGAAGTGATGGAGGAAAAAGGTTTTTGTCAATGTGCGTTAGAGTTGTGGCCATGTCATTGTCATTCTCAGTGGTCAGACTGCGTCAAATTCTTCCCTCCCCATTGTTTGATCTGCATCTGGAGAGTTGAGACAGAGGGCAGTCTGCATACTTACCATCACACTGAACAACAACTGTTTGCCATCCATACATGTAATTTGTTTTACAGTATTTATTCGAATATCTCCAAGTCCTTCACACCTTCCTCGGGGACAAACCAAAGAGGTTATTGTATACAGACTTAAAGTAAACCTCTTTGAGACAAACAGAACTGTTTTATGAAGTTATGAAACTTTAAAGTGTGGATGGTACCTCTAGTTGAATTTTAATCTTATCTGTGAGTTCACTACTCCTGTTTTTGTGTGTAGCCTGCCGAGGTTCGGAATGATAGAGGCAATGACGGTGGAGTTCGTCTACACACCACACTGTACATGAATAGTTAATAGATCTGTTATACACCAGAGTTCATTTTTATCTAGGTGTTGTTTTATGCCCCTATATGTATCTCTACACGAGCTGACAAAAATCTAAGTAAATAATTCATGCATATCAGTGGAGATGGGCATTTTTTACTATTATTATTTTTTTTCTCAGTGACAACAGGCTGAGAGCAGCCACAGAGGGCCTGTTTTTATCATTTTTTTTTTTTTGTTTTGTTTTTGTTCACCTTTGAAATTTGGTTATCTACGCTTCATTTGTTTCATAATGGGCACTTTTGTCACAATCCTGAACTGGCTGATCGCCATCAGCAAGGAGACAAAGGGAAAATACAGAGACGCCTTAGCACATTGTGTGCCACACTTGAATTTTTTTTAACTCCACTTGTTTTACCCCCTCTGCCGTCATTTTTAAAAATACAGTTTATACTGGCTTTTTAACTGCATGTACTGTACAATGTATTCTTTAAAATGACGGCAGTCCTGGACTTTTTAAAAAATTCCTTTCTTTTGAGTGAGAGTATGTGTTAGAATCAATAGTCCATTCTCCTCTTACCATTCTATTTATTGATTTATATGTGGTCTCTGTAAACTCGGATGATTTTTTTTTTCCTTGTCTGCATGTCAGAATATTAATAAACTATACACACTTACCCATAGCGTCATGTTTTCTCTCAACGCATATGAACGGAAGAGGAGGGAAAGACTGCCATGGCTGAAAGATGTAGCCTACTAAATGTGCATGTATTTTTTACAAGTCAGTCTTCTCTTGTGCTCATCTCAGTGACCTGAGATACATATGATTACATGAAGCTTGACACAGCTATTTAAACAGTAAATTTGTCAATCTGTACACATTAACATCATTAATTATCTTGAAGGCACAATATCATGAAGTTATCCTGCAAGAATGTCTTGTAATGGTCGTTTGTCGTTGATTTTTTTTTTTTTTTTTTGTTAAGCTTAGACTGGAAGGCTTTTATTCTTTTATCTTTTAATTCACACTCGAAGGCTTCCATCTGTGTGAATTGACCGTGGATTCTGCTTTCCAATATTGTTCTGGTTGTTTGAGTAACTAGGACATAACGTTTATGACTAGGCTAGAGAGCTATACTTGAAAAGGTGCAGTGTCTGTTGCAGTTTGCAGTGATGGCTTCTGTGTGCAAGATGTGTCCCGGAAAAGAAGCAGAAAATGTCCACAAGGGACACGAGTGAATACCATTGATACCATGCGTGCAACAATTTAGTCGTCTTCCTGCTGATGTGCTGCTAAGTGACAACAACCCAACCCATTGCATCTCACCCCAAGACAGAGATCGCTGGATTTTTTCTTCAGATTCTACACCTAAATATCGAGTGTATGATGACTGTAAGGCAAAGAAGTACATGGATCAGTATGATAAGATAAACTGACAAACATGGCTTACTTAGATCTTGTCATGCATAAGGCCTACATAACATTATGAAGAGATTATATTCCCTGGGGATTATGCTGTGGACTGCAGACCTTGCCAGATGTTGGTATGTCACGGTTTCTGGAGAAAGTCCAAACCCTCTCCGGCTCTATCACTTGATGTCGTGTCTCTCAAGAACTGGGCCAGGTCGCGTGTCTTTTATCGGTCAAACCTCACCCGGATATGGACAGGTTCAGGTAAACCAGATCAAGATTGACGTCATCCATTTAGATAGTTGGCGCTTCAGATTACTGCAGGAGCTGGCTCATCGGTTCTTTAAGCAGAAAGTCGGGCCAACTCACAGACTAACCACTGTCTGTCCAATTCTCTCTCTCTTTTCGCTTTATCTGTTTCTTCAGGTGTGTCTTTGTCTGCGCCAGTTGCTGAATCTCTGCATACAGGTATTAGTTATGGAAGCTCCTGTTTCCTCTTAAAACAAAGATATCTTTTCTCGGAATATGTACGTATTCATATCTCTTGATCTTTGTCTCGAAATCATTCCCTCTTGTTTCATTATATGCATCAATGCGGTGGAACTGGAGATACATGTTTTTATGTTTGTCTTTGTCAGGGTATGACAACATTTTGAAGTATAGATCATTGTTTTGTTTAGCTCGTTTTGATGTAAAATAATAGAACCAAATGAGACCCATATGAAACATAGCGTTCGTTCAAAGCCAGAAAGTGCATGATGCACTAGATCTACACTTGCCGTGTATGCAGCGGCAAGGGGCAATGTTACCTCCACCTTATCTTTGAGCAAGAGTTGCCCTCTTCACACCTGTTTAATTCAGGAACCTGGAGCTAGCGCTCGCCGTCGTGTACAGAAATACATTTCTCGTAAGGCCCTATAAATAATATAATTAGAGACGTATAGGGCTAACATATTTTGTCTGACCTTTCTCTTGGCTGGTCTATTTAAGTTACTTTAGACCCTGCTGGTGTTGAGACCCCCTTCGTTGTCGCACAATTCCCTTCTTTCGTCATACATCGCGGAGCTCTGGACCCCCTCCCTCCCTCCTTCCCCATCTCCTTCCCTCCCCATCTCCTCCTCTCCCCAACCTCCCCCCCCCCTCCCCGCACCCCCGACCCTTTAACCTATTTTTACCACTTGGTCAAAGATAAAACATTGCCTCTAATCATAATGATGTAGACATGTACATGTATCTTAATACGCTATCTAGAAACCTCCAAACTTCAGCAGGTCTGACAGTCCCTAAGTGAATCCTGCGAATCCCGAAGTGAAAACGAAATACTACGCATCTCTCTGTGCATGTGCATGCAAAAAGCCTTCTTATATTACTTATAATCTATGTGGAATTTCGCCGGAATTTTCTGTAAATTTTTGTGGGTGTATGTCGGCAAAGAGCACTCTCCGCGATGAATCAGATTATTGGGCGATTACACGATGCACTATCCTCCCCCCCCCCCTTCCACCCCCGTCCTCTTCTTTCTCTTTCTTTTTTCTTTCTTGTCCTTCTCGACTCATTCTTCTTCTCCAGTACTCTGAGCTACCGTTATATATATTCACAATCAGTCAAGTTGGCCTAACTCTATACCCCTCTGCAACGTCGTACTTGAGTCGAATTCATGCACATGTACTAACAACCCTCAGACAGGCCAACCATTTATTTACATAGTAATATTTGCGAGGAGTTAAATTTCTCAGTTATTTGCTCAGAAACCTATCAAGGATGTGCACGTACTATAACGTAAATGTCCTTTATTTCGGTGTGTTTTGAATTTATCTCACCATTTTTCAAAGATCATGAAAAGTTGTTTAAGTTAAGTTCACTTAAATTCAAATTTGCATAAGCTGGCAAAGCCTGCATTTAGAACTGCGTTCTAATTCTCAGGTGTCAGGAGTATATTGTGTTTTTAAGACTGATGGACTGTTTCCTTTATCACGAGGCCTAGGATTCCGCCAGACATTCATCTCTTTCTATCCCTCCTTTACAGATGCCCCTGTTACAGAATAACTATGAATCTGTGATCGGTGTCATATCAGAGGTTTAGTATTTATTGGTAGACATTTTTTATTACATGTATATTTGTATCAATGCCTCATCTGGGTTGCATTTAGGTTACTACATCCTTAGACCAAGTGTATACATTTTTATGCTTAACAACACTCAGAGATTCCTTATCGTTCTTGTGCTGTAAAAAATCAGAGGTGGGGGTCGATCAGAAGACATTGTTCGTGACCGCTTGCCAATCCTCCACCCCTGTCTCTCCCGTAGTTGTGCCATTTGCCCTTCGGTTCCCAAGTAGGCCTACTGTATGGGTTGGTGTATGTAGCCAGTTGGTCGGTAAGGACCACCACCGAGTCCTGGCTAACGCCGTGTAGCGCAATGTGTGGTTATGGTGTAATAGTAATGGTGTAACCTGGTGCTTCACCGTCGGTAGTGAAGTGAAGGGTGGCGGACGTGCGAGTGAAGCCTGCCCTGATGGAAGTCCGAATATATATATATTCCCTGCTGGCAAACAGCAGATGGGCGGCTATTCACGGGTCACGTCGGCAAGCTTATCGGTGAAACCCAAACATTCGCAGCGCCATTCTCAGAGTGAAACTGCATTTTGACAAAGTACAATAACAGACAGCAATCGTACGCTTTGGATCGTTATAATACGAGTGTACTGCGATCAATGTTGAATAGGAAGTTAAAAATTTGTTATTGCTATTAGTATTATTAGTATTGGTCGATATTTAGCCTGCACAGACGGTCTATTTCTATAATGTGGACGCTGTCTAGATTCAATATCAACTGCATTCTGACATGTATATGATGCACCCTGGCCCACAGCTGACACAGTACACGTAATTCCATTCACTCCCCACAACTATATTGGGTGCAGTATACATGTAGGCCTAGGTAGCCTAAACTCTTCTTGATTTAAACTAATTAACTCCGAAACCGCGAGAAGAACTACTCGAGTTCTGCTGTTTCTATAATGGTGTTTAGTCATATTCATGAAACAAAGTCCAGTACTAAATGTCAGTTACAACGAAACCTTGTCGCTAAATGGCTGTTAATTGGAAAAGATGTGTACGTAGCATGCAGTATAATGAACGAATCTTTGATCAACTCGGGCACTCGCGTCAGAGCCCAGTGTGTTCAGTCCGTCGTTTCCCTTATTTAAAATTAGCGAGTTCAGTCAGTTGCTAGAAGACAGTTTATATGAACATTCTTTGTTGTTGAAACAAGCAATTGAAGGTTGGAGGAGTTAGTTCTAAATAATATTTTAAGGGCATCTCTTGGTGGAACAAGTTTTCATTCCGTTTACAGAGCCAACGTCTTCACTTAAGATATTGTGGTCACAAAGGGTAGATCTAGTAGCCTATGCAATGTACAGACCGTCTTTTCTGTTATGGTTTTCGTCTCCAGTAATACTGCCATTTTTCCCCCCATTCTGTTATAATGATTGTGCCATGAGTCCCCCCACCCCCCCCACGGGGGCCCGGGGGATATAAGTAGG
>JBCAUA010000001.1:5522947-5536372 GCA_038406235.1 Peronia verruculata | reverse complement strand
ATAATTTAAAGAGAATATTTCATTTCTACTGTTATAAGTTTATGAAACTTTTTGGCGATCTGTTTTTCGATTGACAAGATATAAAGGATTTTTTCCCCCCATCTTTACATTGCTTGATCAACACCTCCTTTGTCTGGCAAAGGGAGGCAATAGCGTTGATGAAAATGATCTCCCCTTACACGAGTCCCTCTTTTTGGGAGGAGCAAACAATCTGGGAAACGATCCCCTATTAACAGGTTCCAGTAGTTCTGCTTCAGTCTGCCTTATTCTGGTGCCATCCCAGACAATAATTTATCTGTGCGTATGTGAAAGTATGTGATCTATAATAAGACTGCCACAGAAGACCGCCATTCTTTGTCCATTGTTCTCACAATAATCTTCAACACTTTAAGGAGGTTATAGAATTTGTCTTTTTTGTGTGTGTGTGTGTGTGTAGAGCATCATATAACGTTCCCAATTTAACATAAGATAAATTGCAAACCTCCTGGGGACGGGGGGCGGGGGAATCAATCAATTTACGAAGTATCGAATGTCATAATGTAAACAGAAGACAAAGGGCCATGACCTTCTGCCATAATCTGGTGTGCACTATGAGCTTCAACTGTCACAGGAACTTCCCTGCCAGGACAAAATGATGTTCATCTCATCCTACCACGTCTGTTGTTAGAAACGGTGGGGACAAATTATTTTATTATTCTCTCTCTCTCTCTTCTTCTTCTTCCTCTATTTCATCTCTTCTCCAGCACACAGAAGCCACAATGGTTGTCCTAATATCGAAGATCTGGTTAATGACCAAAGCAGAGGTGCCCATAGTTTTTTTTTCTTGCGAATTATTTTCAAAATGACCAACCAACAACAAAAATGCTAAACACATATATAGGCCTAATTACTTAATACTGAAAACACATTCTATTTTTTTCTCTCTTCTAATGACAAGCCATCTACCCACACTCCCTATCATGTGCGATTGATCGATCGATGTGTACGATAGGAACGGCACTAATGTCAAGCTCAAGGCCCCAGGCCTCATTCTGCCGACCTACAATTAAATCCATAATCCAGGCCCCGAGAAAGAATTCAGACAAATATTTTTGAATAACCCAGCGATGTGAGGTGACAAATTGGCATAAAAGCAAAGATTGGTAGGTCTATGTCTTTATTGGTTGCTGTTTCAACTTTTGTCTGTTTTGATTCATATTCTTATTTCGTTGTTGTTGCTGGTTTTTAAAGAATGGTAAGTCTTCCATTGCTCAATGAATGTTCATCCACTTCGACCTCCAACTTCCAGTGTACTTTGGAATTTTGCTCCTTTGTGCGACTGAGTTTGACACCCCTGGCCGAGAGGAAAGTGAATGCCTTCTGGTTGTCTGGGACTCAGGGATACACATAAGCAACGGTCTGCTCCCTGGTGGAAATACGCGTGTACCAGAACTCAAAGTGGCGAAAGTCCTTGTGTTGTTGATCTGATATGCTACTCTTGGCGCTGTGGGTCACACCAACCATTTCCTGTGGCATCGACTGACCAGTCCCACTACAGACTAACTAGATCTAACCGTGAGTCCCAGAGACTAACCAACCCTGGTGTGCCCCCCACCACTCCCCGCCTCCACTTCCAGTCTTGAGCACCGGCTCTTTACCATTTCCGGCATTGTGGGAATGAGCTCGTTTTAGGTTTTTTTATTTTTTAATATAGGGCTTTACAGGTCAAACCAGATCTTTTTTTTTTTTTTTTATCTAATTATGATTTATGAGAGATTGTAAAGTGCTCTGAGCTTGTACACTGGGCGGACGGGGATATAAGCGCTAAAGAAATGTTCGCTGTTACTCTTGATAGTTTGTTCAGGAAAGAGTACTCTGAGCGATGTTGAAAGTCTGCGACCCCACAGTCGGACCACCTACATATAGGCTTATTTCGACTTAACATTAGTCCCTACTGTTATTGTGACTTTTCTTTACAAGGACTTTTCAACATTCCAATAAAGTTCATTCTCATAGATCAGGAGCTCTGTTCTGTATCACATCTCATGTCAAATTAGATCGTAGCAGATCAATGATGCACCACCAGCCATGTATGCAACCATGGCTTTTTTCATGCCAGACGTTAAAATGTGAAAAAGAGCGTCGGCTATTTCTTATTTAGTGCTTCGTGCTGGAAGCACCAGATAAAGAGAAAGCGAAACACATATAGAGAGAAAAGGGTGACGATATATCACATTGAACAAGAATAGCTTAGGCTCAGAAGGTTAAACGTACAGTTTTGGGAGTCGTAAGGCCTGCTGCATGTTCTACACAAACTACCAGTTGGTCTGTGATGTTGTATTTGATGTGACGTTTATCACCGCAGATTTTTTTGTGGGTAAAGGCCGAAATCTGCAGTGGCCGAGTTGCCAGCCTGGCCTCCCGGTATGGACAACGCCCTGAAGGTGGCAGGCACTGAGGCAGGCAGCAGACGCAGGCGCTACCTCGGCATGGCCCGGACGGAGATCTACACTCATCTCATACACTCACTACTCACCAATTCAGCACGCGCATCGGCCTCGCGGTTTCCTCACGCCGGGCTCAACACATGTTCACGTTTCGACAACCTCCCTGTCCCCCCCCCCCCTTTCAAAGCGATCTTCTCCGTCGCCCTTCACCCTCTCCCCTTTCCTCTATCTTTCTTTCTTGCCCCTGCACAGCATCCCTTCTACACCCACACCTCGCGTGTGCGACACCTTTCATTTGAGCGAGCGCGCACACATACGCGCTTCATTCAACTTTCATGAATGCCTCATGAACGTGTTTTGGCCTCCGAATGGCGGGTTTTTATAATTCGCGGAAGTAAAAAGAGAGGTTAATTTGTTTTGAATGTTTATGTAGCTGAAAGAGGCATGTTATCGGATTACCAAGACCCTTTAAAATACGTTTTCAAAAACTAAGTGTTTCAAGATACTGGGCTCCACTCTCAGAATGATACATACGTGTAGTTACTGAAATTCTGATATTTATGGTGAAGCAGCAAAACTATAATACACGTGTATGGACAAACAACATACACATAATACCAGTTGTCATATACCTTGTACCCCCCCCCCTCATACTGATTGGGGGGGGGGGGGCAGCGAAAAGGGGAGGGGGGTGTGCAACACGTGCCGTAAGTTACAGTATGTTGAGATGTTCAGATTGTGGGGAGATGAAACCACGACCTCATCGGGCGCACAAAGAAAAGAGAACAGTCACCGCCAATACCTGACCTAACTCCTTTGTTCCTAGTTCTCTGTCTACCGGTGTGAATTACGCTCTTCTGATCTACAGCATCTCCAATGATCCACCTTTTTTTTTGTGTGTGTGTGTGTATTTTTTTCTCTTTCCCTCTCTTTCATCTAAGTATTTACAGTTCATGGTGAAGCAATGAAAGAGCTCTCTCCCTCTTTCACTCTCTTCCTCATAGTTTCAAATCAAATGCCCCTAGATCATTAGTTATCACTAATTAGATGTCACACACCCCCCCCCCCGCCCTCTTTCTTTCTTTTTTTTTTTAATTATTTGGAAACCTACTGCAAGGTTACACACTACACAGATATCCAATTTCATCTCCCGCTACAGTCCAGCCACGGTTTCTGACCCAAGAGAAGCGTCCTGAGGGTTACAAAGGTCACAGTAGGTCAAAAGTCACGGCGCCATGTGTCGTTGAAACGTGAAACACGGGCAAGGAGGTTATGAACATTGGACACAGTGGCGTCTAGTCCAGTACACATGGAATATGTAACACAGTGAGAGCATAGTTATTCCTCCACCACCCCCCCCCCCCACACACACACACACATCCATGACTTGGGCAAGCTGGTGGCCTCAGCCCTGAGAATATGCTTAACTCAATTTTGTAGCATCACACAGCAAATGGGAGTCAGCATAAAAAGTTTGCCCTCAACAAATTTAACACTGTAACTAGCAAGCATGAGAGCTTACTATCAAAGAAAACACAAGTTACTATTGCATCTAAAGCTGATCAAGTTCACAGGCTTCATATATATTTTTTTTTTAATTAAATTAAAAAAACCTATCTTTGGCAGTAAATCCAGATTGAATGATGTGATTCACTCTGACTCTATTCAAATGCAAAAGATTAAATCAAAAACGGAAAGTATGAAAGAGCGAAAGAAAGAAAAAGAAAAGACCTTGCAACGGATATTAATCCATTGCTTACTTTTTTTTATGAAGTGGAGTAACAACAGACAGGAGATCAATAAGACCCAGGCTCTCAGATATGATTTCATCTTTCTCAACTATTGATTCTTAACTGAAGAATATCATTTTTATGTCTCATTCAGCCATTTGCTGGCCCACAATCATATTGACCAGAGATCTGTCCCTGGGCATTACACAGCACACAATGTTTTTAAGTCTATCAACGTGCTGTGCTAATGTTGTCCTGATTCACTGCCTTCAATTTTCATCATACATAATTCTAATTTTAAGCTCCTTTACAAAGCCCAATAGAACCATGAGCAATGTTAATCTGTTTACATTGAAAAGTTGCTCATGTTTCACCCAGCATTTTTCCTTGCCATTATTATGTACACCCTAAGAGATCAGAAAAATTTTTTAAAAACATGGACCATCTTTACCATAAAAACTGAAATATCTGAGGTCATCAAAGAAACTGTTGTCAGCCAAAAAAAAAATCTATTTTCCCACTAAAGTAGAAAACCTGACATTACTACCCATCAACTTCAATACACAACAATATTCAGCTTCTCCGTCTTGTCACGACCAAAAACAAAACTAAAAATCTATAAATATACCTCGGATTGTGTAACATATGGCACCCAAGCCACCGCAAATGACTGGGCCATCTGGATCAAATTAGTATCAGCACTTCATTACTTCACTTGAACAGAATAAATCTAGTCACTGTGTTGTTAATAAGACAGAATACAGAGGCTGAGTTGAAACAACTGGGCCAATCCTGCACTAATGTAAATGCCAATAAAAATCTCTGTTCAAGAAACTGGCTTCCAACATATGATGGAGATATATAACACAATATAATTATTCTTTGTTTCAGCTCTGAGTGATACAGGGTAAGTCTGGTGAATGCAAGGACTTGAACGCGACAGCATGAAAAAGTGTGAGTGGGTAAGGAGAGGCAGACAGAAAATCACAGACCACTCCCACCTCCACACCTTGTTACTATCATTTCAGTGACTACAAAGCAATAAAAAACATCAATGAAAGTACAGAGCACTCTCAAACACACATAAAGGAAAAGAAAATTGTACAGGGAATAATCATATCTTTGTGCAATCACATTTCATTAGGCAAAGAAACTTTTTTTTAAATTTAAAGATACATTTATATATAGAAAAAGAATTCATGCAATGGTGTCAGGTCTGAAAGTATACAAAATCTGAGTAAGGTAGTGAAATTCCCATGTCAGAGATACTGTGGTAAAAAGAATAGATCAAGAGGCAAATACATATAAAAAGTTTTTTAAAAAACTCTCCCTTTCAAAGTACCTGTGAGAGGACCTGGTTCTCAGACCAATAAAATGTAATTCTGAGCAGTGCAATTATACTCTATGGGAGACTGATTGAATACCATATCAAAATAATTTGAATACACTCCATACATTGAGTGAACTTGTCACCTAAGTAAAATACAAAACCACGGTGATCGAACAGCATAAAAATTAGTAATATGTTCACATGGAAAGCACTAGAAGTGATTTTCTTAATGCAAGGAAATGTCAGAAAATGTGTTCAATGAAATGAAAGAGTGTCTTTCTACTGTCACTGATAGGTCAAATATTATATTCATGTAGGCTACGTCTTGAAAACATATAGTGGATGCCACATGTTAAGATGAAAGTGTTAAAGTGGCAGAGGGATTGAATACTTGCTGCTTTAAAATTCACAGGTCTTGCGAGTTATTATTCACAACTAGGACAGGGAAGTGATGACACAAAAATATTTTCCACAAATTACAATATTTTGCCCTATCTGAAAGGGTTGTTGCTCACCCTATATAAGAGGCACAATTTGTCATGTTTTTATCACATCCTTTTTTTTATGGGCGAGTACTAGTAAAATGATTATGACCTGTCATATTGTGCACATTCATTTAATTATTGTCTTCATGAAAGTATTCATCTCTAGCAAGGTGCGCTTGGCCCAAATGAAATTACAAATAACGTCAAAAGAACATAAACAAATGGAGGAATGAGGTGGTATTTGTGCGGGGGGGTTGAATTGTGACTCTAAATTTAAAGGCCAGTGGAAACAAAAATTTGCACGAAGTTACTAGTATGATGGAAAGAAAGAAAAAAAAAATCTCTTCGATCCTCTATATCTCTTAGAAGTCTAATTAAGATCATTATGTCTAAATCGTTATCATACACCAGATGGAAAAAAAAGTCATGAGCATTTCCCTCCTATAAATGAAGGTATCTCAATATCCAGAGATGCATTTCTTATTATCTGAGTTTCTTTTAACACCTTTCACGACATCATAACAGCGAGAATTGAAAGTGAAGTATGGAAACACCTAATTCATCTCAAGAGGCACAAAAACAGTATTTTTACAGTAATCATAAGAACAAGGCTGGATTGTGCTCATCCAGTCGTTAAAACATCAATTATCTCACACTTTTCTCCTGCAAATACTTTCCTGAAACAAATGACATTTTAATTAGCTCAAACAAAGACAAAGGAACAAGGTTCAACAAGCATAAATAAAAATGGCAAACCTACCCTGGAACTCCTTGTAGCTTTAGGATCCAAATAAGTTTTTAATTTATCCAAATATACATGTGGAGGATCTTTTGCATGAACACGTTCCTGGAAAAAAAAAAAAAAGATTGTATTATCATCAAGTCTACACTACGCGTAGATTTGTTCATAGATAGTAAAATACTACAATTTCATTTAAAAACATAAAATAAGTTCACAATCTTCCTTCCTTGAGATTTCTACTCTTGTTCAAATGAATCAAGCACTGCATAGCATTCATCAGTTCTGATCAACACAGAGGGATGAATTTTAACATTTAAAAATTTTAAATCATCATGTCCATATAGAATTTCACAGCTTTAGTTTTCTTAATTTCTCTTTCAGAGACACAGTACAACTTTTTTAATATTAAAATAATGTTTGTTTTAGCTATAGTATTTTCATAAACAGTTGTTATTGTATCTTTTACCTGGTCACAAATTAGGTCCCATTTCCTCTCATCATCATATCCCTTCAACACTTTAGCTTTGTCAGGAGGCAGGTCCATAGACGTCTAGATCACATTCAGAAACGCAAAGAGAACAAGTTAAAATGTGCAAGTTAATTACATACAATGTATAATTTCTAAAGGGAAATTACACCAGCCTCATGCTTCTTTCTGGTGGCTGGATGAAAAATCACTTAAGGATCATGACGGGTAAAAGCAGTATTGTTCTCTCTAAGTTCTAGGTAATAACAACATTAAATCAGGAATCTCATCAAACTGTGTTTAACCTCAGTTTGTATACGAGCAGATAGCAATCTAGAATAAATTACTATAAACCTAACTTACTTCAAACAAGGCAAATTTATTGATCTACAACACCCTTGCAGGAAATATGCTGCAATTATGTCTGCCAAGTACGCAAGCTACTTTTAAAAACTTGTTGGGCTGTATATAGATCTACATACACACACACAATAGGCCTACTACATTCTGGAAGACAAAAAATAAGTCTGATACTGAATACACTAACAGATTAAACAAAAAAAAAACAAAAAAATGTAGCAAATGCTTAGTGACTAGTTTAGGTGAGCCTGTGCTTTTGTTGTCATGGCAACATTTTTCTGAAACCTAACATTAAATTAGGCCTACTGTTTCAAGGATAGGCTACATCCTTATAATAGAACCATAAAATATTTGTTCTGGACCAAAAAGGTTAGACTAAGAATCTAGATTTCTACACGTAAACTAGTAGATCTACATCATCTAGTCATGCAAGTTTTCTCATCTTTTGTTTGATAGGCTAGATCTAGATCTAGATCTAGACTAGATCTAGATTTCCTAATCCTAGAAGACTGGTTGGGTTGAGATCTGATTTCATCATTCTAGGTCTCTGTCTGTTCACAATTTTTTTTTCCATTTTGAAACAATAATTCTTCAAACAATCATTAACCTGAGGTCAAACACGTCTAAATGCAAATGCAGTTTTGCTCTTCTAAGACAGATTTAGCAATTTAGGGATAGATCTAGATCTAGCTCTTGGAAGTCTTCAGTGACGTACGGAAAAGATACGCTCCAAGTTTTCGGGCAACTCTCATTTGGAGTGTCTAGTCCAGCTTTCCAGCACTATCTTTCCTTCTTCACCCGTTTACTTAAGCACATAATATTTTTTAATTACACCGTACTTACCAAAACTTTCGTAAATCTTCTCTCCAGTTCTACTCCGTCTGGCATCGGTAGACGAGGCACCGGAACCGATGGCTTTCTTTCCAGCCCTGCTCCCCGACTGTCATATCGGTTGTGCCCATGGTCGAGGCTGCGGCTGTCTGAATTTCCCATCATGTACATTTATGATGGTTCTTCAGAGCCTGTCTCACGTAAATAATCAAACAGTTGAGTCGAAAAAGTCACATTATCGTTGCAAACTAGTACTGTGTACCCATCCCACTCTCGCTCTAGGATCCAATAATGAGAAAGCGGAAATAAGAATGACAAACTCATTAGCCAGATTTTTCGTCGCGAATCATGTTTAACTATATTAATTATTAAACGTGATCCATAATTCCCATCTCAGCATATTTGTCTCAATTTAAAGTTGATAACCTCACCTTTTCCATTATTAATTTATAAATACTTAGCAACAACTAAACAGTTTGATATTCAGCTCAAATACTAAAAAAAAAAAGACATTCTTTCTGAAAACAAAGGTGTGATCTTACATCCATAAGCTGAGCCAAATCCATGTGCCTCACAGAATAGACCTACTTGAAAAAGGAAACACGTCAACAAGATGATGTACCTTTTCTTTTCAGTATGATTTCTCATTGACAGGAATCTGTGGTCAAAATGTGATGAAATTCTCATGGTAATCTGTTAATCTATGAACAGCTTGGCTTATTTCAACGTCAATCTGGCATGTTTTCTCAATGAAGGCAAAGAAAATTCTCCCCTGCTTTTTACTTCCCCTTCTCACTCCTTCCCTTTTTTTTTTCATCCGCCTTCCACCATCGTTTCATCTTGTCAGTAACAGCACAACCCTTTTCTTCTGTTCATTCAATTTTTTAATTAATGGAGCTGCGTTTCGAGAGAGAGAGAGAGAGAGAGAGAGAGAGAGACCTTGAACGACTATATTCTGTGCCCACCCGTGCCCCCCCCCTCCCCCCTTCTGTCTGCCTTATATTCTCTCTCTCTCTGTCTCTGAGTGTGTGTGTGTATGTGTGTGTTTGTGTGTGTCAAATGCTTTTCAGGGATGCCACTTCACATACATACTCGTGTGGTTGATTTTAAGTTTTCTCAAATCATTGTTGGCTAAGACAGCGGGGCAACTATTCATAACTACATGTACATTTAAAATCACTTGGGTGCATCCCCTGGAAGTTATTTTGTCTCAGAGTCTAAGTTATAGCCCATAGTTACATGAAGGTGTACCAAGATTCTAGTAACTTTCTGTATCCTAACGCTTACAGCATTAGCTGTGTCAAATATCGTTAATTGGTTTCTCTCAATAATGTAGCCTAAACCTAATACATGTACATACATGTGTATAGTCTAACAATAATGTTCAGTTTCTAGTTTATCTGCGTGTTCTTTTAGGTCACGTTATATTTTAAGTTCTTCTCCATCACCTTTCTGTCCTCACCCTTTTTTCCTCCACCATAATGCAGTTATATCATTGCTATTAGTATTATTATGTAACATTTCTCAGACAAATTAAATCCATCCAGAGAAGGTTCTCCAGCTTCGTCATGTTCCTGCAAGTGAACACTGCCAGAAATTGGTCAGCGTCCAAGCCAAATCAGACACGAAAAGCATTGCCCTAAAAAGAAGTGGATTATGAGACACTTACGTCTTTGCCGTCGACAGCGACGACAAGAGCCTCAGTCAAATTGGATTCTAAAAGACAGTAATTGACGGTGGTGAATAATCCATGCAACTTCGATGACCGAGAGCAGTGTGAGTTGAATGAGTTCCCAGCGGTGAGATCGCATAGCCATCGTTGATGGGAGGCCAGTGGGTGGCATAATGTATTGAATTTACCGTAATTATAACTTTATTACCTGTAATACTAAGTAATAGCCTGTCGGCCAGTTATTCTGTTACCTGGAATTGAGCCTCGTTCTGCTTTATAATATATTTTATCTGACTGCAGCAGTATCATTTATCTGTTTCAATAACATGAATAGCCAGCGCTCCCAACATTCAACGTTCTCTGTGACTGAACATCGCTTTAATTGAAGTTGCTCAATACGACTTTCTTGGACCTTCGCCTCAGTTTGGGTCATTCTATTGCAAGAGGCGTCTTTGGAGTAGCCGAGCACTAGATACTAGACCAGGTCATCGTCTGAATGGTCTTTGTGGTGTACAGTTATGAATAGTCTTCCTCTCCAGTGTCCATTGTCGTTGCCTGCCTCCAGGCTTTTACAATATCGACTCGGAAATTGGTGAGCCAGCTTTATTTGAATGGCACTTCTTCAGCTACACGTATATGTACATTTATATCAGCCGAATGCCTACTATAACCCATGCAGATCTTTCTCATTCTAGGGCTGTTTCAGTTGCTTGACATACTGATGATGGGTGATATGCACAAAGATGGATATTATTTGTTTGTGTTGGAGTGTAAAGGCACACCAGCACGATCGCGGCTGTATTGTGCCAAACACAATAAGATACATACACATGTACGTTCAGACGTCAGGAAAGAGAGTGGGGCAGAAGACAGGGCAGGGAGAGAGAGAAGACATCCCGGAACGTCGAGCGTGACATTCCATGGGAGATATCCCACCGATGGCGGGCTTTCATCGCCTGCGGGTGGGAGCAAAAAACCTACTTATTTACCCCGGGCACAGAGCTGGAGATTACAATGATGACTGAACACGATAGTCACTTACAGTGACTGAACCGTTCTGCTGATCCTCAGTCTCTAAAGCCTCAGTCTATTGGGCAAATAACTTCCAGTTGGGATAGAATTGCCACCTAGTTTCCCTTTCTCCAAGCCACGTGTCTAGAGATCAAAGTTTTCCATCTGTTGGGGAAATTTTCGAGATCTTCTCGAAATGTTGCTGATGTCTGTCTGTTTGGCACTTTCCTTGCATTGGTTGTCAGTAGACTACAGGAGATGCTCTGGGATTCAGCCCTCATCCGTTCCTACCACAAACACTCACTTACTCAACCTGATTACAAACAGTAAGCACTATATATATATACCGGTACATGTATTTTTAGTTTTCCTTTGAATTGATGGACTGTATTATGACAATATTTGGCACCCAGGAGTGGTTGTTTTTGTACAGTTTCAAAACGAAAATATATCAAATAATGTGCTTCCGTTACGTTCTCGAGAGCACGTAGGCCTATTGTGTACTGAATCACGCACATGCATGAGGAATTGCGCAATACCTAATCAAGAACCGGAACAAATCGTACATACCGGTACATTAAAACGTGATAATAATTACGAGTACCTCAGGTACATATATTAAATCGGGCTGGTTGGCCTTTCCACATACATGTACATGTAATTCTGCTTAGATTTCCGAGCGTGCACCAGCATATGAATGATGTGTGACAAAGTACCAGTCGTGATTGTACGTAGATCTCTGTCTACATGCATGTCTTATCTCTCTTCCTTCCAGAGTTGTGGGGAAGCGTGTGTGTGTTTGTGTGTGTGTGTGGGGGGGGGGGGGGCACAGAGTTTGCTTTGCCGGACTAAATTACATGTACAAGCTGGTTGTGACCTAAGGTGTATAGAGGAAGAGACCCTGTCGTTCTCTTTGGTTAGTGGAGTCTTCCTTAATCCTAGGCTCCTGTTTGATTTGAGCCCTAGGAGGAAGTAAATGGCCTGGCGTTGATTTTCGATGTGGAGGATGTTTGTCCACGGTAAGCTACAGTGTGTAAGGATGGAAAATCCCCGACTCTCTATTTCTTCTTCTTTTTTTCTTTTGTTCAATTCATATTTGATTTTGACTCAAAAAGGAAGTACAATGTGTATGCCGATGTTTCGATGAACGGGAACTTGACAGCAAAAGCTTTGTACCCCCCCCCCCCCCTGATGAAATTCACCTGTACCTATACGTATGTCTAGTTTTACATTGTGTCACCTGACATAGATTAAATGTACATGTATATTTTTACCGAGCAGCCCGACTAAAAAAAAACAAAAAACTAAAAAAAAAAAAAAAAAACTCGGTACTGGAGTGAAAAGAGCAAACATTCCTTGAAAATATGTTGTAAGCTGAATTTAAATTCTTTATATATACATGTATGTGTACATCTTATGTTGATGGAGTGATCCTGTCCTGAATCTCCAGTTGACCTGAAACTGAAATTGAATAAGAAGGTAAACTCAACTCGTGGTTACCAAATGAATAAACTCAACCGATTTTTATATTACAAGTCGTCCACAACACAGGGTGTTCCACTGTCAATGATGGAGCAGCCGAGTGTCTCTGTCACTACAGTATGTATCACTGGACATCTGTCAGATGACAATTGACAATTTGTTTGAAATGAAACGGCCACTACCACCACATACGCATACTTATGTGATGGAGATCAGAACAACAGAACCAATAAGGTACAGTTACTGTAGTCCATATATCATGAACAGTTTATATTCGACTAAGCAGATATCTGGAAATCCCGGGCAGAGTGTTTGAAATTGTACCCCCTTGCTAGAAATACTGATTCACTGATGTTTGTTACCGCTCCACCACGAGATCGGAGAACACTTACTTAGAACAGTTGTCACCGATCCCGTGCATTTTTATGTGTTTTTCTATGTCAGTGGTAATGAATAGTTTGAACCGCCTAGCCTACTAAAATTAAACGGGGATTTCCAGCCGTTCGCTTGGTCGGAACAAATCTATCGCCTATCCACTCCTCCAGCAAATCTCGAAGTTGTCATTAATTGAAACTAAATGTGTCACGACTCGGTAGATCTCGCATAGAGGTTATTAACAATTAAAAAAAAAAAAAGAAGAGAGGGGGGAAAAAGGAAAAATTTGAGCTGGCGGAGCACCGTGGAGAGGGATGCACTCCCAGTCTATTTAAAACAAAACGGATGCATAGTGTAAGTTAAAGGGATGAAGATGTAGTGGAAGTTTCAATCCAAGCTCAACTTTACGTTTACCATGGAAAGTGCTTAGTTAAAAAAAAAAAGGACAGAAAGTGGCGAGAGAATAATATTAGAGAAATAGAGGAGGGGGGGAAAGGACCTTTCTGTGTGAGTCA
>JBCAUA010000001.1:5482456-5504744 GCA_038406235.1 Peronia verruculata | reverse complement strand
CTCATCACATTCAAAGCCTCATTTCTCCGTTCTAGCCCAGCGACTTACGTCTCATTTCGACTGGCTGCGAGACATATTTATTATTCAAAATCCATATAACTTATGAAGAAATGCGAGTGAGAATGAACAGAAAAAAATTGGTAGTAATATTGGAAACTGCTAAACATAGTAATTAGAAAGACTGAACAATTTTTCTTTGAGGGCATATAATTATATATCGCAGAGGGTATTTCTGGCGACATGCATCACTGTTTTATTCTCTCTGCAATGATGAAGATGCTTTTTGTTCTGGTGGGCATGATGAAGTCAACAATTTGTTTAATTAAGACAATTTAATTTCAGGTTTATTTTAAGTGAGAGATGTGATGACGGGAACTTTACTCTACACAAATTATCAATTAGCTAAGACATGTTTGTAAATAAAACTTTTCTTATAACCTCAAAATATCAAATGTCTGTAAGAGGGTGTTCCATAATTTGATCTTCTTCCAGGCATGGTAATTTTTTATTTTTATTTTTTTTTTAATGTGCATTTGCATTGTTTTTGTTTTTGTTTTAACAAAATGATGAAGATCCTGTTTCTGTAAAGCAAATTCTGCATTGGTACATTGATGACTATTGACTGGGGAAGTGAAAACTCAAATTTGATTTAATGGCCTTTTTTGATACATTGTTTCGTTTAAGTCAGTTCATATTTTTGCCGTTTTCCACAGATCGATGGATCAGAACAACCTGTCTTCCATTCCATATGGTGCTTTCGACAGCCTCAAGTCTTTGACGCACCTGTAAGTGCCACTGTCTAATGTGCCAGTTTGGCTTGGGATAATGCCAAATGGCCCAGTCAATTATGTAGATATGTTATCCAGAATTTCACGTGATCTAACTGTAAATGAGAGGAAGCATTAAAGTTTTAATTTCTTCTTCAGCCATGAATTTTTGTTTTTGTTTTGACCAGCCGTTTTACAGATTTTCTTTTATATTGCAGTTCAACCCCTGTGCATGTTATTAATTTTACATGTGCACCAAGGAGTTTTGCGGGGTTTTTATTTAAATCAATTATTTTGTTTTGTTTAACAGTGTAGAGCAACAGTGAATTTTATGTATGTTGAAATTTAACCCCTTCCTGTTCCCACAGTGCCTTGGGCAGGAACCCTCTGTTCTGTGACTGCAAGCTAAAGTGGTTGTCGGACTGGATCAAGGTGGACTTTATCGAGCCGGCAACGGCCACCTGCAGCGGGCCGGTAGCCATGAAATCCAAGCTCCTCTTGAGCTCTCCATCCTCAGACTTTGAATGTTTGGGTGAGTGGATGCTTGAGCCTACCAAGTGTGCATGGCATATGATAGAACAATCAGTGTTGATCACAAACTGTTGCTACTTAGTATGTGCTTGTTTGAATCTGTCTCCACATTAGTTGAAACTGAGAATTTGCCTCAGTTTGTTTTATAGCCTTCATAACTTTTTAAATATCCCCCATAATAGCTCCTGATATGTACCACTGTGAACATATTTTATACCAAAAATAACTACTATAAATATCTTTTTTCTTTAAATAAAGATTAAATTTCTGTTGAGGCTTTTGAAACTGTTTAGCCATGTTTATCCAGTGCTTGCTTATTCTATGTCCAAAATGTCCCTGAAATGTGATTGGTTATTTTGGTTATTTTGGAGTACTAAGAGACTGTCTTTTACATTGGATATAAAATATCTTAGCACTCTGATTACAGCAATGAAGGTTGGTTTGTGCTATATGTATATAAACGTCTTCCAACTCCTAGTGGAGGTTGAAGAGGAATAACCCCAAGATTAGTACCATGAAAAAGTAATTTTGAGTCTCCCACCCATCATAGAAAAAATCTCTGAACATTATGAAATTGAAGATAAAAATAACAAGCACTGAGGTTGTGTTGTCTGTCATAAATGTTTCAGTACATATGTACATGCTGAGTTATGAAGACAGATAAAACCTGAGGGAATGTATCTACAATATAAGTTGTTTTAACAGATGCACTGAAATGCACACAAAGATTTGAACTTGCACTGTACATTTTCAAATAAGCCAATGAACATCCAATTTCTGGGATATCAGTTTAACCATTAAATATCTTGAAACTGCAGATATACCCACTGTGCATGAGATAATTGCAAAAATCATGTTACTTTTGAAAGAATGATCACCAAAAAAAGTTCATAAAATTATTGCAATGAAAAGAGAACATTTTCCATGCACACCATGAATTCAGAATTGTTTATGATGTAGGTTTCAAGCAAAGAAAGGAGAGGTGATTTTTCCCTCTCTTTTCATAGTTGTCCAACATACACTCCTCGTATCTGGCAAAGGGAAGTCATAAGGCAGGTCAACATGATCTCCCTTTGCAAAATGTTTTTCAAAGTGCAAAATATTTCTATTCTCATGTCATCTCATGTAATTTCTGGAAAATTAAAATTATAATCATTTATTCTCTCATATTATTATTATGCTTCCTCCATTAATTATTAACTGTCTGCGCTCTAATCACATATTTGTTTGTTTTCCAGGAGATCCTGATCCAATGGTGGCACAAAAATGTGATGTTTGTCTTACAAACCCTTGCCAAAATGGAGGCACATGCAAAACGGTGGAGTTCAAAAACTTTGCTTGCGACTGCACTCCTGGTTTCCACGGTGACACATGTGAGCAACAGATTGACGCTTGCTTCGGTAATCCCTGCAACAGCGGAGGGAAATGTGAAGTGATGGAACATGGACGTTTCAGGTAAGTCACAATCTGTATTCGCAAACTCTGTCGACTGAGACAACTTGTAGAATAATGACCATATCGTGATGATATAACAGTTCTTTAAGTTTCTCCAGTCAGTTTTGAAATCTGACATTCATTTTTTTGTTCATAATAATTTTCTCCCACTGATATCTAAAAGGAAAACATGAACTGGTTGTGACAGAGAAATGTATTTGGAGGAATCAGTGTTAAACTAAGTAGTTGTAAAGACTAAATATGGCAACTTTGAAAACGATATTAATGCACATTTACCTTTGACAAATTTGAAAGTTTAACATTCCATGATCATGGGGAGGAATATCTGTTAAAATATATTGTTAATACTCTTGGAGAGGTTGAACTCAAAAACTTGATCTTTATTCATTTCCTAGTGGCCTAAAACATCATTTTGTTGGACATGAGTAAAAATCTTCGTAAAGACTTAGGCAGTTCTGTAGGCTCTACTGCAATGTTAAGGTTAAATTGATATCTTGAAAGGAAGAGGATAGGTGGACCCCGGGGCCTATTCAGTATACCAAATAAATTACAAATAATAGCCTAGAACAACCCTGCTGGCTTTTAACCTGCTGGGACCCTCGACGACCGCAAGTCCACCCTAACGCTAACATGTAGCGGGTGACCGTCCTCCCTAACGCTAACATGTATGAGACCCTTAACCAGCGCAAGTCCACCCTAACCCTAACATGTAGGTCCAACGAGCGGGTGGCGATCCTCCCTAACGCTAACATGTATGAGACCCTTGACCAGCGCAAGTCCACTCTAACGCTGTCGAGAGTCCCAGCAGGTTAAGCCAACTGGGTTGTTCTAGGCTATTATTTGTAATTTATTTGGTATACTGAATAGGCCGCCGGGGTCCACCTATCCACTTCCATCTTGAAAATTGAATGTTCATTGACCTAATTTAACTGTAACTTTTTTTTTTTTTTTGGTTATGTTTACCAGATGCCACTGTCTGAAAGGTTTCAATGGTGACAGATGCGAGACCAACATCGACGATTGTGTTAGCAACAAATGCCAGAACAACGCAACCTGCGTGGATGAAATTGAGTCTTACTCTTGTCGCTGTAGAGAGGGATACACAGGTACAGTTTACTGAGCCTTTTAACACTTCCATTCCTACGATTTCAGTGCCAGACACTGAAAGAACAAAGATTCCTGTCTGTACAACATACTATCTTTGATGATTTTTCTCTGAGGCATTTATGTTACACTGAGAGAGGAGGAAATTTGTTATAGAAATGAAACAAATAAATCTTGATACTTGTAAGATTGTCAATAATGGTGTCTGCAAAAAAATAGTTAACTGCAGCGTGGAGTAAGCTCTTGTGCAGAATAAAAAACAGTATCTTAAAAGAGAATGGAAAATGAAGATCTCATTCATCATATTGTAGACTGTCAGTTCTCAATTAGTTTTCCAATGTGATTGTGAAAGTTGGGTTCCTGTGGCAGGTAGTAGTTGACTAATGGTTTTTTTGGTGTTAGATAGCAGAACCAGTAAATTATAAAAGCATGGGATACAAAGACTTTCGTAAGCTGATCCCACCAGTGGTCTTGTGATCTAAGGATTTTGTATTCTGTCATCTGCACTTTAACAATTAGGTATTTTTTTCAAAATCACATGACCTAGGTAACATCGCTCACATGTGGCTTTGTTTATGTGATGTGACAAGTCTCAGAGCTCACCATTCGTCCAGATTTGTCTGCCATGCGCAGAGCAAGCAAACAAAGCCAAATGTGAGCAATGTTCACTAGATCACGTGATTTTGAAAAAAATACCTAATTGTAACAAGTTTCGAAGTTTAGGGATAATTGACACAATTTAGGATTATTATGAGACTGATGTTTGACGTCTGTCTCTGCAGGCAAATGGTGTGAAAATTCCATCCCGTACTGTAAGGAGGGCTATAACTACTGTGTCAATGGTGCTACCTGCGTGGCAAAAACTGCTGGCTACAGGTGAGAGAATTGTGGCCAAAAATATATTTGTATATATGGTACTTGATGATGTAAATGTTAGTAATAGAATACATTTTCAAAAAACTAGTAAATTTATTTTTCCTAGCTCTAAATCTAGTATGTTTAGTAGAACTCAAATCATGATTGTTTGGTTCACGTCTCATATGTAGATTTTCACCTGCATAAGCTTATAGTGATACAGTTAATGAAGTTCAGTTAGTAAAAATTACAAAAAAAAAGAATCATTGTTTATAAATGAAGTTTAACAAAGATTACGCTGGGATCTTCAGTCATAATATATTCTTATTTGATTCTTTCTATTTCTCAAAGTTGTGAATGTGCTCCTGGCTTCACTGGCAAAAACTGCTCCGAGAACATCGATGATTGTAAGTCACACGCGTGTCTTAATGGCGCGTCATGTGTAGATGGCCTGGACTCTTACTCATGCATGTGCTCGCCCGGCTTCTCCGGTCGCTTTTGTGAGATTGCGCCGGTGCTGGACATAGTGCTGCTCCCTAATTACCAGGACCGCGGCCCGGCCTGCCGGCTGCACCAGTGCCAGAATAACGCAGTGTGCTACCAGCCGGCGGGCTCGCCCGACTATATGTGTAAATGTGCTCAAGGTATTGCTATTAGTCAAGTAGTCTTTCATTTGCTTCTGCTTCTGACTCTCTCCTCTTCATAAACAGACTTCAGAAATTGCTGTCTTTCATTAACAAACGAACTTCATGTTTGTTTCTCTGCTATCTTTTCTCTTTCTCTGTCTTTAATAAACTGGGGAGCAGTCGGGTTTGGAGATCAGTTTTACATAGTTGTTGTAATACCGTACAATGATGAATATTTCATTATATGGGAAGCTTGAAATCATACAAAAATGTTTTCTGATATATATTCAATTCTGTGATATATTTCCATTAATTTTTTTAAATTCTCCCTTAAATGTCAATCACTCTATATAAAACAACTGATGGCAAAAAATAAAAAATTGCAATTTCAGCTGAAGCCATGATTTCTTGAAATCATTCCTTGTAGTACGGTAAACCAGTAGTACAATCAATGCACCATTTCAGGAGTTTCATAAATGGATCTTTGATTAACAAAATTTATTAATGATCTGCATCACATCAAATAAAGATTTCAGGGGTGAAAAGAACAAAAACCAAAACATACCTGTTTCAAAACTAGAGGGTAAAGTTGCTGACCAGTCATTGATTTCTAAGTATGGGATCATGTTCAAGGCATGAATGCGAAGACTTTCCGAGACTTTGTAACAAATCATATGTGAGCCTTTTCTCTAGCTTGTGTGTCAAGATGCGTGAGTAATGACAGCTCTGTTCAAGGAAGGTATCCATATAATCCCCGGCATCATTTGTTAGATTAGAGTTGGAGCTTGACTGTTATATTCAGTTCCGTTACCATTGATTTTTTGTCTTGACACAAGTTGCTGACTTTGACTAATGGAGATACGACACGATGAAATCAGGCTCTCGTCAAATTTTGAGCATATGTAGCTTTTGGTATCACTCTGAAGATTATTCATTTCCGTTTGGAACAAAATTTTACCTTAACTAGAAGTTGAGATATTGGCAATCAGTGATGATAGGGGTGACCTGTTGCTGCAGCTGAATTTAGTGAGAAAATGGGCAGCCACTTTTGTGAATCCTTATTAATCTTTGTTAGCCCATGCCGCTAAATTTTTGGGCCTTTACTGAATGTATTTCTGTAAATTTAACTCTAAAATGCATTTTTACATTGATAAAGAGGAGTTCTGTGGAGAAAAAAAAATGTCTTTAAAATCTGCACACTGTTGAAAAACACATGATTTTTCTGATTGTTTCGGTTTGACGAGTGCCTGATTTCAGCGTGTCACCTGTTTTATCAAATTGACTGGTGATTTTTTTTTTTTTTTTTTTGTGATTTTTCATTTTCATGGCTTCATAAATTCTAGTGGCAGAAATAAAAATTGCTTATAATTTTCATTTCGCACCAGAATAAATTGAGATGTTGTGAGCATGGAATTTATAATAATGCTTTCTTAACCATGTTTTTATATTTATTTTTTGCTGTACTTATGGCGTCCCTACTTATTTTCAGTGTGTGTGATACACATACATAGTCTGAGAAGTTAATTTAACTAAAAAGTTATTCCCATGTTCTTTTTTGGCATATGTTTTTTCTTTGCTGATGAGTGAGGAAGATGACGGAAAACAAACTCTGTTGTTACATGCAGTGTTGTGATGCTTCGACACTTATAGCCAATACTATAATAGAGCTTCGCTTGGACTAATATCATAGGAGATGACATATCTGAGAGAAGGAAGTCATGCCAAATAGTTGTACAGAATGATTACATGAAAACCAACATTGTAATTTGCTTATCCTTTAACAGTGTCTCCAAAAGATCATGAAAATGTTTCTCATGTAAACACCAAGATATAATGGATGGCATGAAAATGGTGGCATCCTCTAAGATGAGATGTTCAGAATGCACAAACAACGAAGGTCAAATTAAATTTCTTGGTTGGCAAAAACCATTGCCAAAAAAATGAGTTTGCTTAAGAACATGCACTGAAATTAAAAATGTACCTGGCACATTTAAATATATGTCCCAGCATGCATGACAATGTTGTAATAACTATGACAAGTTTTAAATGTTTTTATATGCATGGCCATATATTCATGTCTGTATAACAAGCTTTTATCCAACTGTTCATTTGATCATAAATCCATGAATGAATTTACTATACTATGTAAGCTTTTGTTGCAATGCATGTGAAATGATGTCATTGGCAATTTTAAACGCTATTGCAAGCGCAAGCAGCCCAGTCTGGATAAAATGTTAATTTATGTTTTGCCTGCTTCAAATGTGGCAGAGACATCTCATGAAAAAAATGAATTATCGTGATTTAATCATGTAAATGATTAACAAGACTCACTCATTGCTGCTAGAAAAATGATAACTTTGAATTAAATCTGACAGTTACTGAGAGAAAAAAAAAAAAAAAGAATGTCCAAGATAGTTCAGACAGTGCAAATTTTTATTTATTTTTTTTTCTGCTGTTTCTAATGAATTAAGAATCTGAAGATAACAAATTTTTTCATTGTTAATTTTTTGTCTTAATTTTTTTTCTTCCGTAAAATTTTGCTTATGATATTCTATCATTTTGATGCAAATTTGACTTTTTTATAAAATTAGTTATAGATTTCATAAATGTTTTGTGGCACTTATTATCAGAACTTTCTCTGCGCATCTCTTGGCTTGCTTAAAAAAAAATTCCTGTCTTTAAAGGCAATTAGCATCTTTCCAATAATCGGGCTATACGTTTTGGTCATTTGAAAACTTCTGATGTAGAACATTTGATTGCAAACTTAAGAATGGAGCCCCTCTTTGCCACATGTTCACAGCTAATCAGTATGTTTATCGGTATAAGTACACTGTATTACACAATGACACTGAGCTTCTCGGCACGGACGCCCATCTATACACCAGCTGCACTAAATGTCTTTCTGTATAGCCATCCCATCATAGGCTGTGCCCATATCTTCTTAAAGCATAAATATTCAGCACTTTATGCATTTGTGTAGTCCTTCCCTAGCTTTATCTCTGTCTAGTATATTGACAGAATGAGTCAAATCCTAATCTTGTTAGATTTCTCTAACTGTTTTGTTTGTCTTTCATCTACAGGTTTTGAAGGGAAAAAATGTGAAAAACTGACAAGTGTTTCCTTCAAAGATAAAGATTCCTATGTGAAGCTGCCGAGGTTGGATCTCCGACAGAAAACAAATATTTCCATCACTTTCTCAACTAAAAGCCACAACGGAATCTTGATGTACGCAGGAGAGCAGCAGCATGTGGCTGTAGAGCTTTTCCGTGGCCGCGTGCGGGTCAGCTTCGATGTGGGTAACTACCCAGTGTCTACTATGTTCAGCTATGAGCGGGTCGATGACGGCAAGACTCACATACTTCATATGGTCATCCACCAGAAGAATTTCACCATGACCATTGATCAGAACAACCTGCCGAGGACAATCATCAATGAGGGGTCACGCACTCACCTTGACCTCTATGACTCCCTCTACCTAGGCGGACTGCCCAGTGCCACTAATGCACAAGCCTTCAAAAAATGGCATATCAGAGATGGCACCAGTTTTATCGGTCAGTATTTTCTCTGTAACAATATTTGTCCACGGGCTTCCAACCCCTGAGCCTGCCTTGTTTTGTAGCATTTTAGCAAACATGATGGTACACTGGTAAAACGAGGTTCATGTCTGTTCCTGCTCAACTATAGACAGTGCCAATATGCAATAAACATAAATATGAAAAAGAACATGAGACGGCCACTGTTTCGGAAGTGTTAAACCAGGGGTACCAGTCAGTATACAAAAACACTTGTTTTATGTAAATTTATTATCTCAGTATACATGTGTACATGCCCTTCATTTGAAAACACTGTTTTGGCTGTTATCTTTGTTTCATTTTGTCTGCCAATATTCAGATGGCAATATTTTTTGTCCCTAAGACAGAGCAGATTGTTATGGATTGTCTGAAATAAGAATTTTCTTGTTAGAGTGGCAGAAACCAAATACAGAGGTTGCATCCATTCAGAAAATACAAGGTTCTAAGTACCTAGGTCTTTGGACAAAGATTTATGTCAGATTTTTTTTGGAACTTCATGGGGGATCATTCCAGCTTGTTTATATGACCAGATGCTCAAAGAGAATACTTAAAGACTAACAGTTCCTCTTTTTGTCCTAGCTATCCTTTGCTTAGTCCCTCACTTTGTCTAACATCATTCAGGTATATCCTAACAAGTTGTTCACCAGCCTTTTTCACATATCACAGTCGTGAGTTTGGGCCTGAGTATCTGTAAATGTTTCTTTTGTCCTTTCCTGAACATGTTCTGTCCATCGTTTCCTCTATCTACCTGTTTTTTACTGCCTGTCCATATGCCCTGGACTAACAAATGTATTTTGTTTTGCATCAGGCTGTTTCTCTAAAGTCCACATCAACGGCAAACAAGTTGACCTTCTGACCTCGACAGAACGGTTCAAAGTGACACCAGGGTGTGACAATGTCAGCAACGATCCCTGCCATAATCACATGTGCCAGCAAGGTCGTTGTAAGCCACGCAGACGGAAAGGAGGGTATCGATGCAAGTGCAAACGAGGCTACAGCGGAACTTACTGTGACAGGGGTAGGTAATAGCCAGACAGGTTTGGACAGACAGGATTTCAACAACAAACTTACAAATCATCATGAGCAAAGCTGATCCAAGATCTTTAATACATAATTTCTCTTTTGCTTATGTTATGATGTAAATTATGTTTCTCAAGCAAAAATTTAAGCAACAGAACTTTGTCAAGTACAAAAGATGAATTTGAAATATCATGCTGAGTGATATTAAAAAATTGAACTGAGCGATTATTCTCTGAGATAACATGTATATATCTCCTGAGCAATGCAGAAAGTACATGGGGGAAAACAAATTAAAGGGTCATCATGTTGCTGAATTTTTGTGTGAGAAAGAGAAGATATGACATGATTTGGTCCTCATTTGTCTGACCTGATTCTGGACCACAGCGATGCTCAATGACCCGTGTCAAAATAACCTCTGCCAACACGGCCGCTGTAAGCCGCGCCGACGGAGGGAAGGTTACCGCTGCAAGTGTAAGCGTGGATACTCTGGAACGTATTGTGACAGAGGTGGGTGCTTTTCTCCCGCACAGCCAGGAATATAATCTTGCTTGGCGACACCGTCTCTGGTGTCTGGAACTTTGGAAGTGTCTTGGTCCTCTCTTGTACGCAAGGATTCCTTGGCATAACATCGGGCCTCTGAGGGCTGATTATAGCACATAGCCAATTAATGAACCCAAATACAAACAGACAGTACTAATCTCCCTTTTTCCAGACCTACTGACAGACCTTCACATATCTAAGCCTGCAGAAGCCTGACATGTGCCAATTTTTCCCTCACCATTAAAAACTAGCTTTCAACCACCCTATTACTTTTGTACCTTTTTTTTTAAATGTATTTTTGCTTTGATAGCTAGCTTGCCATTTTATTTTGCTTTTTATCATTTTTGTTACTCCAGTCGTGCACTATGTTTAATCAGTCCCAACCTTTCGGTTATTGGCAACTTTTTAAAAGATTTTTTTGGTGTTGATCTTTTAACTTAATTACAACTGTTGCATTCTTTTTTCTTTTCTTTTTTTTTTTTTTTTGTGCGGGCCACGGGAGGGAAACGTTATTGGCAAGAATACACAAGATATTTCTGTCTGACCCTACAGAGTCACTACAGAGTTCCTGTGTGTTTTCGCTCCCAATTTGTAATAGATATTTTTAATTCCTTCATTATTGTTTTCCTCTCAGTGTTTTGTCTACCCTGAGACCTAACTTGTAGCTCCCATGTATCGCTGGCCTTGGTTTGTTTGTCTTCATCCCCTCTTGTGGTTTGATCCATGAGATTTAGACAGTGAAGTAGATTCCATCTTTCGTTCATTTTGACCCTGCAGCTGTAGTTTTTAGTAGTCGACATTTTCAAAGCATAACCGGTAGTTTAAACTTATGTCATAGTTTGATACTTTGTGATTCTTTAAATTATTTTCAAAGATAGATTTTTTTTTGCATAGTCATATTTTTGTTTGCTTCTTTTTATCCTCAGCTTTATTAAGGACTTTCAGTATCTTTACCAACAAATGTAGGCCTTTTTTGAACAAACTTTGTATCTATCATTATAATCAAAATATGCACGCTGCAATAGTTGATCATAAATACCAAATTGTACACTGTTCCTTTATACCGCTGTATCAGATTAGCTATCAGCTTTTGTGGCAACGAAGAAGGATAAATGTTGCAAGATATCCTGATGAAACTTTCTGAGTCTACATAAGGGGCATTCACATTCTCTCTCTCTCTCTCTCTCTCGCTCTCTCTCTCTCTCCGCTCATTCTTCCTCCTCTGTCCATCTCTCTCAACTCCTTCCCTCATCCCTCACCTCCCACCGTCCATTGATGCAAACATTCTTTCTCTCCTAAGTTCGTCTTTCATGTTTATTCTTTCTTTTTTTTTTTTTTTTTTAAATATCCCAGTCTTGCTTTTCTTACCGCTGCTGATTCCGTGTGCTTGGCTTTCAATATGTCGACAGCATCTGTCAACCTGCAACTCCTCACCACCACTTTGCTACAGCAGGCACTTTGTAACAATGTCCTATGACTGCTGGCATGGTTAGGCACTGCACACAAACTACTGCACACCGATGTTGCTAAACTGACCTGACAAAATCTTTGTGCCATGGGAAGCCCAGTTCTATCACTGTCAATGTTCTTTATATCTTAGTGTTCACTGATTATGATAAGCCACCACAGTTGTAGCCCAAGTGCCCGAGTCATTTTTGGGGAGATTACAGTTAATATACATGTACTTTGTCATAAATTTGGACCATACATTTTTGGTAAGAAACAATTCCTAAAGTTCATGAAAAATCAGAAAAATACAAAAAGTTGGATTTTTTTTTTTCCCCCTCCCTCGAAATCATATCTTTTTACATAGACAAAATTAGTTTGTTAACTTTCTCAAACCACTGAGGCTGAATCGGGCAAATGTGTTACGACCATGACCATGTGTTGTTTGACTCTCCCAACCCGCACTGCAGCACTCTGCAGATGATCTCAAAATGCGGAGGTTTTCAATGAACAAAAATTAATTTTGTATACATAACGCTCGCTGTTGACAGTGATGCTTCCAAAAATATTATCAAAGGTTTCAATGAACAAATTTTGTCTGCATAACGCTCGCTGTTGTCGGTGATGCTTCCAAAAATATTTTCAAAGGTTTAAATGAACAAATTTTGTCAGCATAACACTCGCTGTTGTCAGTGATGCTTCCAAAAATATTCTCAAAGGTTTCAATGAACAAACTTTGTCTGCATAATGCTCGCTGTTGTCGGTGATGCTTCAAAAAATATTTTCAAAGGGTCGTGGAATATTGCGCTATTAATATTGTCTTAACTTTGCGCTATAATTATCTGCTAATTACTGACCTATTTTAAAATTTACAAAAATATCTGCAGCTTTGAATATTTGTAAAGAAACATACTTTTTTATTTATGAAATTAATTTGTTTCAAACCGTCCTAGACATCATTATCAATTATTATGTAGTAATACATAATATTATCTGTATTTATAAGGCAGGTAAGTTTAGAATAATTTTTTTTTTCAATACATATATAAAACAAGTAGCCATATGGCCTACGTTATGAATAATTCAACATCAAGAAGAAGTTATTTATAAGTGTTATTTGCTTTTTTCAAAATTGTTTAGTTAGTTGCCGGTTGGACAGTCTTTTTCTATTTTATAAAATGATTATTTTAAGGGCACTATGATTCTCATTCTAAATATCATTGCCTCTCTATGTCCTTTGATTACTTAATGTAGAAAGCTATTTGAACTATCTGATTCTCAGCCACTTGGAGGAGTTATTCCAGAGACAACATACAAAACACTCTTTACAGTTTATAGTCTGGAAGTTGTTTTTTTTTTTTTTTTTCCTCCTCTTCTTTCATCTTTATATCAGTATTTCATCTTTTGTTCTAATTTAATGGTACATGTAATAGACTATTTTGTTCTTGTTTAACAAACCGTGCCACCAAAATTTACATTTTTGTTTTTTATTTTCCTTTCTTCCAACAGCCCCAACTTGCAAGACCATTGTTTTCAAAGATAATTTCATCGATCCCGCAACAAACTGCAAATCCAAGGCCCGCATTCGCTTCCGCCGCTGTGAAGGCAATTGCCACAATGGACATTGCTGCAACCCCAGTAAAATCAAGAACAGGAAAGTTCGATTGTTCTGTGAGGATGGCAGAAACTACATTTATGAACTTCCGATGATTCGCAAATGCCATTGCAAAAAGTGTGGCAGGAAATAATGCCGGACTGAATCCTATATGAAGACTGAATGGTTCCTGTTTTATCAATATTTTTTGTGCCCATCCCATAGTGTTTATTATATAAACATAACAACAAAGACATTGATAATTTCCGATGGACAATGGAAGCAGATACAGTTGGTCTGTTACAGAAGATGTACATGTATAAACCTGTAGATAAAAACGTAGTATCTTTTGTGATGGCTGGTGAATTGTTCAGATCTTCTGTGAGACATGTTGAATGGACACACATTGTGTTAGTGAAGAAATCTGCTTGCAGACCACAGGTCCAAGGCTGTTTGACAGACACTGTATGTCCTCCACAGAATGTCACCATGCCTGTGGTGATCTGTGAAATATAAACTGAAACATATGACTGTGAAAGGACATATCACCCGCAACTCTGAGCTTTGACTGTTGTAGATCTGGGACGGGACAGAAAATGAAAAATATGGGACTCATTACAGACCAGAGACTTTTAGAATGGTAAGAGAACCTGTTTGATGTGTATTGCCATCAATATGGATATGACACGATGCCACAGAGCATCTGTCAAAGTGTGACATATACAGTTGTATACTTCAACCTGGAGACTCTGTGTACTATGAGCAACTTCAACAGCTGGATACGGATATAAAATATGTGAATATTTCTGAGATCATCTGAGCCTCAGCCGTCTGATGGATGATCACAAACAGAGACAGGTGATCAAACATCAGAAGTGAGAGATTAATTGTTACATCGTTTGATAAAGCCTGATATATTTGATACCAGTATCTCCCAGAATCTGTCACAGCCTCTCAAATAATGTTGTTGTTTTTTTGTAACACACACAGCTATAATAATTTAATTTTTTGTTGGTTAATGAACTCATAAAAAGCAACTGACAAAGAAACTGAAGTGAAATAAATTCATACACATTTTATCCATTAAAACAAAAAATATTCAGCAATCTTTAGTCGATACACAAAAATATTCTGAATTTTTCTCCTAGCAAAGGGACATAAGTCATGAATTCCAACCAGCAGAACAAGCCTAGGAATATGTGTACAGGAGAACTGTGTGGTTAGTGCCTGTGAAACCGCAGTACAGAAGTGAGAGTGAGGTGTTGTATGTATAACTTGATATTCATGTTTTCGCTGTTTGTGGCATGTTTACGGCCTCAAATTAGAGATGTCAGTTAATTAGCATGACATTGTTTAATTCCTCAGGAAAAATAGATCCAAAGCTGAAACTGCTGGTAATTTTGTTTTCATTTTTTTTTTTTTTTTGTTCCATTTAATTCCATCACAAACCATTCATTGATTTTAAATTATATTACAACTTACGCAAATCCCTGTTATGACCACCAGAGGCAGGGCCGGCATCAGCAAGGAAGATAATTCAGGTTCATTTTATTTTTTGGGGATGATATTTTTGTTACATTTGCCAGTGGTTGTTATTGTGCATTTAGCAGGCTAAGGTTATGTGTATTGCCTCAGAAATTGCATTCTTCAAGTTCATCTCTACTTTGGATAGTTTTGATTCAAGAATTCCTGTAACATGTTCAGTGTTTGAAGCAGTCATGCGTAACCTGTTCTATTGTGTAACTACCTCATTCACAGTGTGACCACACGTTCGTTCATTTTATCCATCGTGTCAAGACCATCCTCTGCGTCCTGATACAAACAAATCTGTCATATTGCTTGTTTTGTACCAGGTTTTTGAGCAATTGTAGGTGATACCAGAATAATTATTGTGCCAAATGTTTGTATATGTTATTGCTGCCCTTCAGATATTTTTTGTGTCCAGGATGATTTAGATCTAAATTGGCTATCAACACAAGTTATCAAGGATTTTGCAATGATAATTCTGGTTTGAATTTTAGTTCTAGACTGTTTTATTTTTTAGTTTGTTTTTTTAATCAGTTTGCCTAGTCTGTACTCAGCAAACTGGAAATTATCATGATAGAGTAACATTTTCATAATTAAGACACTTTTTTAATATTATGGTTTTTGTATAACTTGTGCACAATTCATACTAGCTGGCAGAATAGTTGAGAATTTCCTTTCACATTGAGGAAATGTTTTGTTCATAATTAAGTGATTTATTCTGTCAGCTACAAGTACCACTCTTGAAAATTTATCTAGGCTAGAGCTCATGTTGTTTACATCTCATTTAAACAATAGATTAACAGAGTCAAACATCATGTTCAACTTCCAGCTAAAGATGTGAGTATAGGTGACATAAAATCTGTTGTAATGACGAACTTTCTTCCAATGACTTTTGTTTCTGCAATATACTGTACAAATGGCATATAAATGAAACGGCTATGTCCATTTCAAAGAGAGATGAAATATGTGGAAGACAGTGTGAATATATGTCATTATTTCTGAGGTCTTTATGAATAATTGTCCTTCGTTAATTTCTTCACATTTTTAGCAAATTAAAAGCATTTACGGAGGGTACCAGATTGATATATGGAAATGATAGTTTGTAGATCTGTTAAATTTTGGGAAACTTCAGTAATTTCAGTATCTAGAATGAATTATTTAATTATTTTTTTTGGCACATAAAAAGAAAAGGCAGTAATTATGACTTCATCTGGCTGTATTGTAGCTGGTTACATTCTTTATAAGTGAATGGACTCGTAGTTTTCATTTTAATAACTATTGTCTGAGTCACATAATCTCCAGTCAGAAACAAACTGTCGCGCAACCAGTTGAAATGAGATGAAAGTCGCTGGGCTAGAACCGAGAAATTGGGCTTTGAATGTAAAGAGGGGAGGTCAAACATTGACCTTTTTTTTTTCAGAAATCAGAACACATTCATTTCAGAACAAGACAGTATCGGTCTTACCCTGGATTTAGAAATATTTCTTCATTAAATCAGCTTTTTTTTTTTTTTTTCAGGAGGAAGGGAGTAAGTATGTAGATTTATGCGTTCAATCTGTCATTTAAACTCGATTTTCTAGGAATTTCGGTACTGCTGGGGGGTGGGGGGCCGCCTTTGTCTCTAAGCTGCAATATCTCTGACTAGAATAAAGCTAGCTCAAAACTTTTTTTCACCTTCTGAAAAGGTATGAAATAAGCTTTCACATGATACCAAAAACTCCATATGGTGAAAAATCGACATTTATGTCATTTCAACTGGCTGCGAGACAGCCGGTCCGTAAGTTGATTTACAAATACATGTACAAAGATTAGTGATCACGGAAACGTATTTTTATTCACTTTCATGTACAACATAAAAGCAATTCATTGTGTGTATGAAAAAGTGAGAGATCACCTGTATATTTTAGTAGAGATATAAATAATTGTTTGTGTGAAAGCGAAAGTATTCCACTGAGCATATTGTGTGTTTCCATTTATCTGATATTTTAACATTTAATTATCAAGTTTGCTTCTGTGTGATTCTGTGCAACAGTTGCCATGTTTATGTGGGGTATATTTAATGGTGTGTTGTTGAATTGTGATATGTAACACTTCATTCATACTTGAGCATCATCCTGCCCATCTTGTATATTTTAAACATTTTCTTTTCTTTTGCTTAGACTGATCACCACTTCTCAATCATAGACAATACATATTATGACACGTAAAAGTAAAGACAGAAAGATTCAATTAAAACCAATCCATTCATTCACTTCTCCAGTTCCTCTTGAAAGAAACTAACTCAATGTGTTCTCTTGAAAAAGTGGTATATTATTCAAATACTCTAAAATTCGGCCTATTTTGTGTACATGGGTATGAAAAAGAGACAAAATTATTCCAAGGGGTGACCAGCATGAAACAGATGCTAGAAAAAGTTCTTTGCGTTCATTTACATAAGCAAGATTCCAGATTTGTATGCCAACTTTGCTCTGAAGTCCTGTTTTCTGACTTTACCACAGCAAATTGTCTTACATTTAAATTTGATCTACTTCAAATTCTGTGAACTTCCATCAGTCGTCATTTACATCCACTCCAACATTATATGATGGTGAAAACTACAAATTTGTTCTTCTTAGGTCCTAGGTAAGTTCGGATCACTCTAAACTCATACAGGTCCAGATCTAGTAACTCTTTAGTTCTTTTCAATGAAAGAAAAAGAAATACTAATTTCATTAATGGCACAAAAGATTAGTGCAAATGTACTTGTACCAGTGGCAATATCTCGCAAAAAGGCGCTGATTTTGTGACACACGTCAAATAGGATGAGATTAGAAATTATCTTGTTTTTTTCTGTGTACAAGTGTACATATCATTGCTTAATTGTCTCTGCCATTGTGTGTTCAAGATTTGTAATCAGTGGAAAATCTGTCACCACAATGCCAGGGAATCATAAGCAGGTCAAAGTTATTTGTAGAAATCTGCTCAGAAGTTTTAGAGGCATTGAAATGACTAGACAACGTGTTAGCAAAAAAATATCCTTTCTGTTATCTGTTAAATACCAAATATTGTCATGTTTGCCTCAGAGAGAAGGAAATATCTTCACCATCAGTCATCAAACTAAGAAAGGCACAGGTTGAAAAGATTAGTTGTTTAACCCAAAGAAACATCCACACTAACCTAGAACATTTTGGCAGGCACCTTAAATTCAGGAAGAATGTTGTTCTTTATCCAGATTTTTTAATGGAAACAAAAAAGTCAGGAAAAAGGATAACAAAAAAGAAAAGAAAATATCAGAATAACTCATTTGGTGTGTAATTTTTCCCCTATATATATTTACATAACTTTCTCATTCAGGTTATTTCTTTGAGCTGACTGGACCACTTGTCAGGAGGAACAAAAAATTCTTGAGCCGATTGGTCAGCGCATTGTAGCGAATGAGTTACACAGTTGCTGTAAGTGTAATGCCCCAAATTTATGGGTTTATCGTGTAAACTTCATGATCAGACTGTAATCTACAAAGACATGAATATTCTGAGAAAGAATTTTTATAAGTTAGGCATTGGCTATCCTCAGTAGCACATTGCAAAGGTTAATCTGAAGGGGTCCAAGATCAATGGCAATTTTTAGAAAAGCAAGATTTTATTCACTATATAAGTACCGGTACCGGTACATGCATTTTCACAGTCAAACGAGAAATTTTCAGTTAAAAGTCTTGGGTGACAAGTTAGTGAGACTTTCAATTAAAATGAACAAATGGCCTGACTTAAGCCTCTACATGACTTGTATATTTTCATGATACTCTAGAACTTTTCCTTCATTCATGTTGCATTTTATATTGAAACCATGCCAAAGCATTACACTTGATGTGTATAATGAATGTGTACATTTCATCATGACTTTCTGTAAATATTAACACATCCAGTTCTTTATTCATTTGTAGTAATAATTAGTATACTCAACATTTTTTTTTGTTATTGTTTAGCTTTAATACATTACAAATTTGTGATAACACAATGTCACATGATGTGGGATGCCCAGATTTAACGTTGACTCTTCTAAACATGAAATCTTAACAAAGGAGAATGTAGAATGATCACAGTTATATACCCTCTATCCATAACGTGAACTACTGATGCCAAAGAAGCCTTTGTTTCAGCATAGTTTAAGATCTGCAGGACATACTGCTTCTAATTGATACGTCTGACGCATCAGAAATTTGTTATGGACTTAACAAAGATAATGCAGAGACCCAAGAAAAGATTTCTTTGTAATTCAGAGATTCACCCAAACTGAATTAGATCTAAATGCTTCAGATGAGATAGAAATTTATCAAACGCAATGAGACAGTTTGTCTGGTTCCCTGGCTGTATCAGACCATAACTGAGTACATTAAATCCACATTTGTTTTAATTTCTTTTTTCTAAGTAGTCAGTTCATTAATATATACATGTTATTTCATTTACTCTTTTTACCCAACATCTCCATAGATTTTGTCAGAGTTGTATTCTCAAGAAAATTATAACTTTTAAGTTCATGGCAACTTCGAAAGTTTATAAAATGATAATAATACTTAATTGTCTGTCTTCTATCAGGCCAATAACTTTATATAACAAAAATTTAAATTGTTATTTGAAAATAAATCAACGTATATGTAATTCTGTGACAGTCTACTGTAGTTTACGGAAGTCAACGCTGGGCTATGTCATGTACATTGTCATCACTGTGTCAACCCCTTTGCATTTGTTCATGTTATTCGTTTGTGTCCAAGTGTTTCATTTTTTTCCTCATTGATTCCATGTGTTTGAGCCAATTCATCAGTCAGTTGTTCGCATGTCTGGATGCTGATTTGATGTCATAAATTTAGACCTCATGACTGAAACTGCACAATTTGTTGCAGATTTTTGTCATGTCAATTTTAGGAACGGTTGTACAAATAATGGTATTTTATTTATGATTCTGAGTACCCATCAATTTGTTATTTGCAAATCTATATCAATCTGTAAATCAGCGGATGTCTACAACTGATGAAGAGCATGACTGAAGTTGACATCATTGGCGAGCTAATAGGAGCTCTGCAACTTCAGATCATGAAAGGAAAAAGTAAATTTAAATCAGGGGACATCACCCCCATGTGCCGTTGACATGCCAAATAGATCCCGTTCAAAACTGGCAGTACTTAGCGATGGATCTTGAGCTCAAAGTCAAAATCTGTCCTTCACTGTCCAGCAAATGTTAGCTTTCGCTGCTTGGTCAAGAACTGACTGAAACTGAGAAAGATACCCAAGGCAAAAGCCATGACCAAATCATTCAAAGAAACGAAACAAAACAAGAAAGTGATTGATTTGCATTTGTTCGTTTTTCTCCTAAAAATACACGTATTGTATACATATTTTGCGTCTACATATTTTTGCCCTGGTAAATAAACATTGTTAAAATAGGACATTTTGTTTTGTGTGACATTCAACATGTTTCGCTGTCAGAAGGAAGTTTACGTATATGTGTGGAGATGGAAAGTCAATATTGTGTTGGGATTTAACGACACATCAGCATGATCACAGCTATATTGTGCCAAACATGGTAAGATACATTTATATATCAAGAAGAGGGGAGGAAAGAAAGCGGGACAGAATACATTAGCAAGGAGAGAGAAAGAAAAGAGATGTCACCCCTGGAATGCCGAGGATGGCTTTCTATAAGAAATATCCCACCGATGGTGTGGCGGGCTTTCCTTGCCTACAGGTGGGAGCAAAGAATCTATTTAAATACCCTGGGCTCCTGCAGGGGAGGAAAGCCAATAGTAAGAAAATAGTAAGAATGCTACTTGAGAAAACAGCGAGAACCTGAAAGATTGAGAGAAGATACAGAGCTGAAATAGATGTAGATGTTACGATGCACCTTGGAAACGATAAGTACTTTCTTCATTATTTGCTCTGCTCGTTGTTTTTTGTTGTTCTTTGCTGTTGTTATCGTTGCTTTGCTGTCAGTGAGCGTGGCTTGTGGAAGTAGTAAAAGTGGTGGTGGTAGAGGCAAGAGATAATGGTGGTGGTGGTGGTGATGGTGTTAGAGGTGGTGGCAATCGTTGTCATGATGGTTGTCAATGGTGGTGGTGGTTGTTGTGGTTGCAGTGGTAGTACTGGTGATTGTAGAGGTGGTAGTGGTGGTGATAGCGATGATGGTAGTAGTGGTGATGGTGATCTGGTGGTTGAGTTCTGAGTGGCAGTGGTAGTTGTGATGACAGTAGTTGGTAGTGATCACAATTCTTGGTGATGGTGGTGGTGGTACATTGATGGTGTTACTGGTGGTGGGACTGGTGTTGGTACATGTAGTTTTGATGGTGTTACTGGTGATGGGGGTGGTCGTGGTCGTGGTGGTAGTGGCCTTATTCATAAATTGTCACTTCTTCCTAGTTTGAACATACAATCATGGAAAATCAAGGGTTGTAGTAACACTTGGGCTTCACAATAACTCCAGACGCCAGATGTGACACAGAAATAAAGAAGAGAATCGCTGTGTCCAAAGACACATTCACCAAGATGAAGTCCATCTTTACCAACAGAAATGTAAGAGTCAGCATCAAAGTCAATACTCTGAAAGCCTACATCCTTCTATACGGATGTGAATGCTGGACGCTGACAAAAGACCTCGAAAGAAGACTCGAAGCAGCAGAAATGTGGTTTATCAGACAAATCGTGAGAGTATCATGGACTGAGAAGAAGTCAAACGAAGAAGTAATGAAAATGGCCGGATACAAAAGATCCCTGCTCATCGGAGGCTCCTGGCCAGCGAAAATTCGAACACGGGTCGCCATTGGTCTCCGGGCCGGACACTGGACATGTCTAATTTCTGGGTTACTAACATGGCCTAAAAACATTCCTGCATTTCATTCATAACTAGGTGGAACGTGAAATACGAAAGACATTTGCTACAGGTATGTAAACAGTCTTGAGCTAGGCGTCCCTATACCAGGCCGAACACCCACGGTAGGCATTGAAGGCTGACTGTTTACATCACCGGATTTAAAACGCCGTTTAAAAAATCAGTAGGAAGAGGCCAAATTGTTGACCTCAACTAAATTTTATTCATACAAATCATAACTTGGAAAAAATGAGACACAAATTAATCTAAACAGATCAATGACACGAAAACATTTATCTCATTGAAATATGATAAATATATCAGACATTTACAACAATAGCCCAAATTAAGAAAAGGCCGCCAAATCTGTGAGCACCATGCACGCAGAGTTCAACGAGAGTTACACGATCTGAGTTT
>JBCAUA010000001.1:5457232-5477010 GCA_038406235.1 Peronia verruculata | reverse complement strand
GAAAGAGGCGCAAAAATAGGCCCAGATAGACCCCCGGGTCTAGCTGCACCAGTAGGCCCAAATAGCCGGCGCCTAAAATAAATAACTGAATAAGTCTGGAAATTCCATCCGGAATGTTTGTACCCCTCTGCTAAAAATAGAACACTCACTGATGTTTGTTACTGCTTCACCACGAGATCCGAGAACAATAGATTTATCCTGATCAAACGAAAAGCAGCTGGAAATCCCCGTCTAATGTTAGTAGGGGGTACAAACACCCTAATCTCTTCACTATCACTGACATAGAAAAACATATAAAACATGCACGGAACCGGTTCTCGGATCTCGTGGTGGAGCGGTGTAACAAACATCAGTGAATATATTTTTAGCAGGGGGTACAAACACTCCAGCGGGGATTTCCAGGTTTTTGCATAGTCGAATATGAACTATTGTTACCCGTCCTGTGCATTTTTTATATATATGTTTTTCTGTGTCAATGACAGTGAAGAGTAGACAAGACAGGGCAAGTAGTAATCACAATCACCCAACGCGCCACGCGATAGAGGTGAATAAGGGAAGTGGGACAGTAGGACTGCTAAGTAGGTCAGGTAATGGATAGAAACCTGATGAGCAAATCTGGGTAAATGAACTAGATAAATTGGAAAAGTTAATTATTTAAGTTGACCTTTGGAACTGGTTATCCAAATTAATATCCAGTTTTCCGTCCAGCACTAGATATTTAAGTCAACAGTATGAAGAGTTTGTACCCCTGGCCCCCTCCCACCACCACTGGAATTAGACGGGAATTTCCAGTCTTTTGCTGCGTCGGAACAAATCTGTTTGTAACAGTTCTTTTGTTTGAAGCGTTTCGATGTAAGAAATTAACAGTCTTGATGAAAAAAACGTTCTCCCATTCGATATCAACGATCAACGGCGAATAACGATAAAAAATCAAATCAGGAGATAGATGGTGGAACTAGAAGAATCCTAATGCCATTCAACGGAATGCAGAGAGTGGAGATAACTATTTTAGCCATCACACGGCCTTTTGCACTGAGATTATTCCTCACACTAAAATCAACCATGGACCTGGGCAAGCCTTCGTAACGAATAAACTGCAAATTTTTAAAATCTCCCCGATGCACTCAACACAACCTGTAACACAATGACAACGTTGACAAGAAGTAGAAGAAGAAGAAAAAGAAGAAGAAGAAGATGAAGAAGAAGAAGAAGAAAAAGAAAAACAACAACAGCAACAACAACGACAACAAAAACAACAACAGCAGCAGCAAACAATAACAACAGCAACAATGACAACAACAACAACAGGAACAACAACTACAGCAGCAAAACAACAACAACAACAGCAACAACAATACATGTAACAGCAACCAAAAAAAAAAAAAAAGCACACAAGAAGCAAACAACATACAGTACTACTGCAACAAGTTGAGCGAGAAATTTTCCGCTATAGAGCATAATTTGTCATCGCTCTTTTGAGCCAGAGAAAAACATCTATGTCCCCACCGCCCTCATCCCCCGCCTAAAAAAAAAACAACAAAAAAATACAAGGTAAATGATACAGAGGCAAAAAATTAAATATCATGGCCTACCCATAAAAGTTGGTCTGATGCAGTGACAAGTGAATCATTGTTCGATAAGGTGACTTACTATTATCATGAAGATCTGGTATAATTAGACTTATTCTAATGGCTGATAAATTCAACTTATTCCCCTTATTTATTTATTTATTTTTTGTAAAAGTTTTCTTTTATCTCTTACATGGCAACAAATTCAACATCCGCAATTCGAAATCTAATTCCTTAAGCAAACAGCCTCATGTTTTGGTACCGACACAGCAAGCAATGTTGAGTGTTACAATACTGGGCTAGTGTACGCTTCGCTTACATCATCACCGTGCTCATCTGTGTACCCAGTGAGTAGCTGAATAGTCGTCAAGGGCTCACCGGGAATTCCCGCCTCGCCTACTTTCGCTTTGCCATTAGCTCTCGATGTCTCCTCGTTGGCGGGTCATTCCCACAATCCACCTCGCGCAGGCGCAGTTCCCGTTTCGCGTGTATTGAGTCGCCATAATAATGAATCAGGTGTGTTTATTTTCACTTAGATTATTGTAGCTAGGTCATATTTTTGGGATTCTAATATTTATTTTTCTCTTTTTCAGAACATGTTTGACGAAAGCAACCCAAAAACCTTGTAAGTATATGTTCATGTTTGTCTGTTTTTTAAGCCGAAAGATGTCTACTTCCTCGAAACTTTCGTATCACGTCGAATCGCCTTGTTTTTGTTTGTTTCTTCCGCTCCACAAATTGTTTTTCAATTCACAGATATGTTGGAAACCTCAGTGAAAATGTATCAGAAGACTTTCTGCTGGCCTTATTCGGACAGATCGGACCCACAAAATGCTGCAAAATCATCCATGAGGTGAGTGTTTGCTAATGTGAAAAATCAAAGTGAGAGCGAAGTCTTGTGTCAGATGTAGTTGGGAATTACCTCCCCCTGAGAGCGAAGAGATTTCGATAAGAATCCCCTCAAATTTCGCAGTATTTCCTCAATTTTGCGGTTTCGATAAGCATTTTTGGATCGTTGTTGATCGTTTTGAATGAAGAATTAGTGGAGCAGACAAGGCCTATGAACCCAAAGCAGTTGTTATCGATTCTCCCGGGTATTGCTCATCCTCTGAGTCAGATGTGATTGGAGGAAAAAATCGGAAGAAAAGAAGCTTGGCTTTTCCTTTTGTTTGAAGCCCGTTATTCATTTTCTTTTCCCCCATCCTTGCACTAACAAGAGCATTGCAACATTTTTTATGTTCCATTTACTTTTGTTTTTGTAAATTGTTGAAAATTAGACATTGGTAGCAACTTGCTAAGAGTCATAGCATTGGAAAGATTTCACAATGATGATAATTGTCATTTTGTACCATCATCACAGAAGTAATTCATGTCCATGAACACTGTAAAGGCAAATCGACAGTGTTTGCAGTCATTGCACAAATGTTGACAGATAAATATCTGCTTTTTGTCGGGGTATTATTTGTGAAGTTGGCTATAAACTGTTTTATTCTGGGAAATGATTGTGATTCGAGCTCTCCTAACAGTCCAGAGTTCAAACAGTACATTATCTATACTTTTCACTCTCTAACTTACTCAGTCATACCTAGCCAGTGATCCAGCACCTGCTAGTGATATCTGCAAAAGAATTTGTCAAAGTGATTGAAGTTTGTTGTTTATGTTTGCCACTTGGCTGTGTAGTTCTGTCTATTAACTAAATAGAACTATTTCTGATAGAATTATTGTAGAGATGAAGGATTTTTTCAGGCACTTATTGTGTTGAAAAGTTTGTGCAAGCAGTAAGGGTACATCATATTCATCTGTGCAAGTTTATGACCTAGTACAGCACATAGATCTTACTTTTGTTCTTGCAGGATAGTGAAATTTATATCATGCCTAATTCAGTTTCAACCCACTGTAATTATTGTAAGCCCATCAAGATTTTGACACTGCCTTCTCTCTGCGATCCTGGTACAAATGGCATATATCGATACTGCGATTATTATACTTGGTCACTTAAGGCTATAAGAATGTATTCCATATACCAGATAATTATGTGTAATCATTTACTGATTAGATTTCCCGCAGGATTAATCCTGTAGTCGCAAGTAGTATCTGTTGTCTTGCAAGTAGTTTCTGTTGCCTCGGTGATATGCACAGCCAAGGGTCCCAACAGGTTAGGGTAGGAGTTGGTCTAGTTCATTTTGATCATTAGAATGGAATGGTCTTACCACATGCTATACTAAATAACACAACACCAATAAATTATCAGCCAAAAAAGTTTATGAGTGACTTGAAACTCTCAGTCACTGCCAACAGTCACTAACTAATCTACATCATTTTGTCCGTGCAAATAGACATTAGCAATTGTATCCATGTGGCTATAAAATTGGGAGGCTGTAATCGATATGTACCAGGTCGCCATAGTAGAAACAGAGCAGGACTGCAGAGGGAAGATAGTGCCCAGATTTTAGTGATGTTTTACAGGTCTAGTGTAATGTTAGAAGTCTTACCTTTTGGCCCACAGAGTTTGACAAAATAGAGAGGTGGAGGAAATTATTGACATCTTAGCCATCATGTCTTTGATTAAGTTCCATAGATATTTTAATTATACATATTGGCATAGAAAATTGACAAGTTTGGGAAAATAGGAAATAAAAGTTAACATCTGTTGCTGGTCAGCAATCTTTTAACCAAATGCATGATGTTATTTTTCATATCCTCAACCTAAGAAAGCTTCAGTTTTACTGTAGGTCTGCTTTGTTTTGAAATTTAAATTCTCTCTCTTTCTTTCTTATCTTATTTTTTGTGTATGCTCAATTGATTTTTTGCACATATATATGTCAAAGATGTTTTTTTGAACCAAAGTATTGAGTGAACTACCTTCCTTCCTATAATTCCTTGGCAAAAAGTCACATATTTCCAGCATTTAAACTTCTTAGGAAATAGAACATTCCAATATTAATTTGTGAGACTTTTTTGGAGGACTTGCAACTAGGAAGGCAATCTTATTGAGTGTCATGTTGATGTTTAAAGATGAGCCTTCAGTGGTTGAAGATAAAGAGAGAAATTGGTCTTAGTCCCTGTGTCTTGTGTAATGTAAATATTAGTGATTAGTAAAGGACTTCTAATGCTACCAGGGGCTGAGTTATACAAAATACCTTGCATGACTGGCTTTTTTTTCTTTTTTCTATGTGCAGTGCAAGCTGTCTTATACTCAAGGTGTCACTGAAATATGGGTAGAACCGAACAATTATAGATTTTTCATGGAAAATATCCACTGCGAAATGTTTGCTAATATTCAGTTGAAAAAAAGTGGAGGGAAGGAACATTATGCTGGCCATACTGGTAATGTAGCAGTTACTCTTGTTGAGACACCTAAACCTGTGCAAGGGCTTCTCTACAACTAGGTATGATCTGGTGGTCGAATATTCTGCAAGTGCAAGTGACTATTTGATTTGATTTTTTTTAGTCAGAAAAATGATTTTGCATCTGACAGAAAGGCCACAGATACCCAGTTGTAAACTGTATTGATTTACGGGACATTGGGACAGGATTCAGAGTTGAAGCTGGCTTATGATACAGGTCATATTACTCTGAGATTAGTTTATGAGTGCTAACAATGTATCTGTCGGACACAATGCTTTAACATGGAAATGATGCATAGAACCATTTAAAAACAATTCTGAAAAAAAAAAAAAAGAAAAGAAAATCTACTTCCCTCATTTGTCGCACACATTATCCGATGTTTGATATTGATATTGTAATTACCACTTTAGCCTGTTGCTGCCTTTAATAACTGTTCTGCATTTCAAAAATGGAATTCGATTCTAACTTGGTAATTTTGCTTTCATCTTAGTGAGACCCAATGGAACAGTTAATGAGTGTGTAGATAGGGATCTTTGCAAGGTGGTGACTCAAGATTGTCTCGGCTTGGATCTGCCAGTGTGAAACAACTTTGCATTTGATCTATATATTGATAGAACAGAGCTTTATTTCTGAGGCAGAAAGAAAATCTAAAATGTGAAGTTAATTATTCATCAGTTCCTTGTGGTGTAGAAGTTATTTTGATAATGACGGCAGGATAAGGTATAGCTTTTGTATGCCGTGGTTTGTTGTCAGTTAATTACTCGATCATGTGATATCCATGTCTCAGGTTGCGTGCACAGAACAGAATGTTGTCTGCTTTTGGTTCATTTAAGTGCAGTGATTATCTCCTCTGAGCTGTCTTTGTGATATCTCATTGTTATCATTGTGAAGTTCATGAGCCATTCTTGTCTTGTCTATCTGCACTGTAGAGCATTCTGGGAAGGAAATTGGCAGATAGAGGAAGCTTATTTGAAATTTGCATGATAATTGTAACTGTAGATCTAGCTACAAATGTTGGTCTGTTGATGTTGAAAACTGTGGTAGAGAAGATTGACGTAGTAGAGACGTTGAGCTGGAGTAGCCTGTACATGTATAAAAGTTTTTTCATAAAGTAAATATCTGTCACCTCGCGTCAGCAATATTTCACTTTTGCAACAAGTATATTGTTTTTTAATAGTTAATGATTCAGCATGAATTTCTCACCCAAGTTTGATGGATGTAATGACATATTTTCATTTAAAAACAATATCAGCTACAGGGTGCGACTCAATGCGTGAATTGTGGTCTAGATAGAGTCATGTCTTTATGTTCAAAGTGAATGTTGATTTCAAGATATTGTAGATGGTGTTTGTCAGTTGAATAGCATAAGAATCAGAGTTACTACTGTGTTAATACGACACGCGCGTTTTATATGTATGACATGGCTTTGGGAAAAGAATAAGGTAACAGTGCAGCTTTTGTGCAGAAATTGGGTGAAACAGGAACAGTAACAAGCAAACTGTGGAACAACACATTGTCTCCCTCTTCACAGTGATATCGCAGAAGATAAACAGCCCATTAAATTACTGTTGCAATGGACTGAAAATTCTTGTCAGAAAATAGCCTTTCTGGTTCTCCAGTTTGTTAATGAGATATTTCAAGGTCTGTCACATAATCGAGAGATTTTTTTCATGCTCAAGCTGACTGGTGTACAGGCTCTGCCTATGGCAGGCAGCTCTTGACTGGTGATAGACATTCAGAGATATTCACACTATATAAATAAACCCATATATATGAGCCTCTGTTAGTAGGTGGGTCTGTCTTTCATATACCTTACAAAATTGGTTCATATGGCAATAAAAATGATAATTGAGCAATGAAACTTGATTATGGTGTGCGCTATATGCTGATTCAGCTGTGGAACCAAACCGTGGCATGAACAGCAAATGCGTAAAAAAAAAAATCTTTTAGTACATGAGCTGATTTTTCCTTGGTTTTGAGACTGAATTCGAAATACCTCATTTGTCCTCTGTCAGAGGCCATAAAACAGTTATCATAAAGATAGATATAACTGAGTTATAAATATACTTTCTGTGAATCTAAATGATTACATAGGAAATGCAGTAGCTTTTTCCACCACTTGGCCATTGACTTGTGTTCTGACAGAGGAAATTTGTGTCTCATTTCCTGCTGTGATAGGAAGGAATACGGCATGACATGTATGACTTTTGATCTCTCTGAAGTATGGCAGTGGGCAGTGATGCACATCACCTGCATACATTTTTTCCTTGTAGAATAGACCGCGGCATTTGAGTTATGCGTATATCTTCACTGTAGAGATTATTTCATTTTCACTTGTGGAGTGATAAGTTACCAAGTTGACAAAAAAATAGAAATCATTGAATTGAGAGAAATCATTTGTCTGTATGAGTGATGATATTCACAAAGGAACACCGAACGTAAAGGATATGAAGACTTTATGTAAATTGATATGTACGAATAGACATGGCTTCCTTGTCCCCTTCACTGCTCTCTTGATGTACTATGATATAACCAGACCTACCATTGGCAACCCGATACCCACGCCATATCATCTATTACAAGGCCTGTTCCTACAATTTATTTCCTGTTACAATCTGCACTCCTCTTTGGATCGTGACCTGACTGTCAAGTAAGCATGACAGCTGGTGCCGAGCTCCACAATCTTACATTATCTCCGCATCCCTCCGTAGTTTTAGATCAGGGGTTCCCAACCATTGAGTCATGACACCCTTGGGTGTCACAAAGCCTTGGCACAGGGGTTGTTCCCGTTGTAAACGCTTTGCTAGAGGTGGCTTAGAACAAAATTAATTTCAACTCATCAAATTGCATTTTTCATGCTCTTACATATTTGTTTTGCTGCAAAAAATGTATGTTATAGTAATTCATTGTTGTAAAACGGCATTGGTCTGCCGATAAATAGTTACAGGATTTTTGAATAAGTGTTTTGTTGAAGGCTTCTTTCCCGGTCCATCTCAGAAAATAAAATGTAAATACAAGCTGCAGGTAGTCATAGTGTTGGGTCATGTGAGTTTGCTTTTGGGTCAAGTGTAGCAAGTGTAGAAATGTTGTGAACTACAGTTCTAGATGAATAAATTTGGGAGTATAGAAAAAAAAAATGGTATTAAAAAAAAAAGAAATAAAATTTTTAAAAATTTGGCACCATGAATAGAATACAGGACGCCTCTATAACAATTCAAATACAAGGACGCTTTCTGCTGACATTTAAGAGTTCACACATAAAAGAAGATAGTCCTTTGCTGACCGACAACCATAAATTTGTTTACTCTCTGCTTGAAATGTTTCTGAGAAGCTGTTCCATGACTCACGTCTTGGTACATTTACATCTAAACAAAGAATGTAATAAGCTCTCCTGGATTACAGTTGTTTGATGTCAGGTTTTTTGTTTTTGTTTTTTTGTTAACATGAGAATCTTTTGTTAATATGTCTGGTCCTCATATGCACGGATAATTTTGGAACAATGTAATCTTTCTAAAGCCGTTTTTTTTTGTGTGTGTGTGTGTGTCAGGTTTAAAACTGAACCCTTTGTATGTATGCAATGTTTACATTGTCATTCCCTCTCTAGTAAGACTGAGACCATATGTAAGCCTCCATGCAGAAAGGGTCCAGATTGCATTTTTTGGACATAATCATTTTATTGGTTTTCTGAATAGAAGAACATCTCCTGATGATTTGGCTTTGTAAATCATCAAAAAATCTTGATTAGTTCTCAAGATATTATCAATTTAGTGTCATGAGTTGTGAAAATGTCATTTTGAGAAATAGGGACAAAAAATCGAATTTTGCTTATTTTTTCATTCTATATGGTTTGAAAAATATTTGCTAAAAAATATTTATAAGCTTTTGATTGGGAAAATCTTTTGTGAACTAACAGTTTAGATGTCAATGAAGCTTTTAAGACAAAAAACTCCATGACGTAGGAAAATCGATTTCTGACCATTTTTCTCCCTGTTCTCAATTATTGTCCTTGCGACATCTGGGCCCTTTTCGCAGATACTGCCACATTATTATTTCAGATACATATAAAAAAAGATTTGAGTGATCACTCTCTATCCTGCTATAACAGTTTATTTGCAGTTTTCATTTGTTTTTCACTGCACTTGTAACCTATTGAGAATGTATACCCGCTATATCTTTGTGAATGATAATACCAAATTGAAGGCTGATGTCAGTTTTGGAGGCATGGTCAGCAGATATTTTGTCCTTCTTTTTAACATTCTGTGATCTGTCACCAGAAACATGACACGTCTTCCTCACAGTCATATTTTCTTTCACACTTGTGGTTCATTGTTATGCAAGTCTTGGATAGAATAGATCTGAATTATATATTATTATTAGTGTCGATAGAAAACATATCTATTAGTGTGCATGTGCGTGTTTGTATGTTTTCTTCTTTATATGGTATGTTATATAAAATAGATGTGTTCTTATTACCTAAAGCACCGTGGCTGAATCACTCTATATATATATATATACATAGTAAATGTTGGCAAGAAAGTCAAATGGAATGGTCTATCATAGTTAAATCACATAATATCTCCAGCAAGATTTCATAGAGCCACTTCAAACTTTCATAATGCTATAATCAACTATTTGACCAAAGAATGCAAGGACAACTGCCCCTATTCATCGATTTGTTTTGTTTAGTTCTAATCACTTTTTTTTTTTATGAATGCACAATGATCACCTAGGTTTCAAATAACATCCTGACTTTAGGCTCATCCACCAGAGCACAAAATGGTACTAGCACACTGAGATTTGCACACAGCATGGTCAAAAAGAAGACTAAAGCTATGTTAGAGTTTCACTGTCTTTACTCACATACAAAGACAGGGAGTGGGCTATGAAGTTAAGCAATTTTTCTTATCGCTCTTGATAGGAAAATTCCATGCCAGACACATGCTGACCCTGTGGACCCCATGATTTATTATCCGCTGGTAGCCAGCCTCTGCAATAAACTAAGTGCTACACTCTCACAGTCTTGACTACATCCACTCAACAAGTTTTGCATTAACCAGTGATCAAGCTGTTGAGAGTCAAGTGAGCTATAACTGCTATACATGAAAGTTAAAGTAACCTATATATATCTATTAGTTTATGTATCAGATAGCTCTCTTGTGCTCTAATACTGGGCTATGTGGGCTATCAATAGATCAGTATTTGTGCCGCATTTGATGCGCTTCCCCACATAAACAAATCTCACCAGGTGGAAGAAGGAGACTGGCGATGAATGCCCACTCTGTGGGGGGAAACAGACATTACAAGATGTTCTCTCTGATTGCAAAGTCGGGTTGGCCAGTGGAAGATATACCTGGCGGCACAATGGTGTGCTTGAAGTGCTGGCAAGAATAGTTGCATCAGCACTGACAAAGCCAGAGAAATTAGATGAATCCCGGAAAAATACATTCGCCCAAGAGTCGGCAAGTATTCCCACCAAGATCCCCTGCAACACTCCAGTACGTGGCATACTGGAGGGAGCCGGCGACTGGGACATAGTAACCAATTTGCCAGGATAGGGAGAATATCCTGAATTAATTAAGAGGTCATAGTACTTAGCTCGAGGATTGTGAAAGCGTACATCCTCATCAGGCTAACTGTTCCGTATGAGACAAACATGGAGGAGCAGCATGAGTACAAGATGGCTATGTACCAAGATCTCCTAACAGATTTGTGTAAAGCCTGAATGAAGGCGAGCATATTCGCAGTAGAAGTGGGAGCAAGGGGAGAGGTTGGTTCAACAGTATATTCTCTACTGAGGAAGCTCAGCTTAATTGGCCGAAATATTAGAAGTGTCCTGCGTGAGCTAGTAACAGCAGCAGAGAACTCTTCCTGTTGGATCTGATGCAAAAGGAACGATATGTTCCCTACGGCACTTGATGCAGACGACAAATTTAAGTAGAATAAGTTATGCCATAAAAACAATGGCATGAATAGCATAGCGGTTAGAGCACTGGACTGCAAACCAACTTCACTAGTTCAAATCCTACCAGGAGTCCCTAAGGAAAAAAAAAAAGGTGGGTGATGGACATTGGGAGTCATTATCCCGGTGTGGCCGGGGTTCTAGAAGATGTCAGGAAGTTAAAGGCTAGAACATCTGATGAAAGAACCCACTCTTCCTCTGAAGACCATTGACTTGTCTGGCTCCACTCGTGGATTTTTCCAAACACCATCATTAGATCACTTGTATACATGTATGGTTTTTGTAGTCAATGCTGCGCCATCATAGTTTGCTGTCTGATCTAATAAGAATAATCTAAGTCCACATAGTCACAGGGATGATAACTGGTGGTTTGTGTTAGGACTCTATAATTTGAACGTAAATACACCCCTATTTGAAATGGTTTGGTTCAAATGGTTACATTAGGTTGTGAGCAAATCTATAATGGGAATGGTCTGTGTGACAGTGGGTGATAAAATTGGCAATCAGAGTGGATTCATCTTATTTCTTGATCATTGCTGTGATCTGTTTGAGTGCTGGTTTCTGTCTTCACTCCATTCAAGTGGAGCTAGACACAGCAGGTTTAAACAGACAGAAGGATGAGCACTCTGTACTATAATTATTTGAAAGAAATCTCTTGCAGGTAGCTTAGATCTATGTGTTTCTTTCCATTCTTTAGATTGTAACACAGCCTCAGAATGCAACAGAGAGAGAGAACAGATGATGATGATGTGAAGGTCAGACTCCATGAGTCAACAGTCAACAGTACTGCGGAAGATAATCATACAAGATTATCAGGAGCGGATACAAGTGATCAAGGCTCAGTTTGCTACTCTCATTTTGTCTACCCCAAACTGAGATTTAGTGTACTGTTCCGTGGGTTTATATTACTGGATGCTTTTGTAACAGTTGTCTTATGGCTTACAGGTGAGTTTTGTCTAAATGCTTTGTTACACTGTTTAAAATTACGTTGAAGAGAGGAAGGAGGAAGGAGTTAAGAACTCAAGGTTTCTTTGTAATATACTAAACAGTTACTCAGAGGCAATATATCTGTGCAACTGTTGAGTCCGCTTGAATTGAATTTGCTGGGACTGCCCTAATAGGTTCGATTTATGAGAGTTTGTTTTACAGCCCTTTTTTTTTTAAACAAGGGAAACAACTCTTGAATAATCTATGGGGGAAAAAAAAAGAAGGGTAGACTGCCGCCTTTTCAACTTGTTCTTGATTTTTTTAATATGAAGTGGCTACGTTTACAGCAGCCGTAACTTTTAGTTTTCCTTTATTCTTACAGCAACCCACATGACTGATGACATAGACCACAATCAGCTGACTGCCGTGAACATGATTACAGTTACGGCCTTTAAATGCTGCTGTAGGCTAGCAGACTATGTCTAACACCAATGTTAACGTAGTTTTGTTGATAGTAGTGATGGCAACGGCAGCTATAAATTAGTGGGAAGAAACTAAGCGGAAGACATGTGAAGTCTTGAGAGATGACCGGCCTTCACATCTTCAAAATTAAGAGTCGTATCGTGGTAATTCATAAGGGCATTATTTAATCCTGATAGGACTAGGGCTAAACAGTGGTGACATTTTACTGCGTGCTCAAGAGTACATTTACACATCATGGTATGAGCGCCATGCCAGAATTACTGACGTGTGACTGTTACTTAACTACATAGTGTACTCAGCTTAACATTGTAAATATGGTGTGTGGGCAGGTGTTTATCATGCTATTATGGTGATGAACTTAGCCGTATTTCTGACAAATAGTCTGTATGTTTGTGTATTGTGCACATTAGGCTAATATTTGTCAATGTCATAATTCATACTGATGACTCCTGAGTGTGACCAAAATGTAAACATAGGACATATATAATTTAGTCGTAAAGCTGAACAAAATTCTCAGCCTGATATGCTGTAACCAAGTCCTGCAGCTCTTGAAATATCGAAACCTCCTTTCCTACTTGAAGTGTAGGTGATGAACAGGCCACCGCCGTTAGGGTCTTTCCAAAAAGGCAAACTCTTTGGGTCTTTCATAATTTGCACAGAACATCAGCTGATTGTAGTCTACGTCATTTTGTGGGTGCTGTAAGAATAAATTCAGAAATAAAATTTATGGCTGCCATAAACATAGCCACTTCATTTTAATATCTTGGACATTGTATTTGGGGGAATATTTTTTCATACTTTTGTATAACATAAAAATACATGAAGGGTTGCGTCACAAAACACATTATATCCAAAAAAATGCAAACTGAGAAAAAATGAGGTTTTTCAACAGCCATATTACACTTACGTGTTGAGGCTACATCTAGAACAGACGTCAAGGGTATTTTAGAAATGAAATACAAGAAAATAAAAGTGAATTATTCGAGGATCTGGAGCACTGTTTTCAAACATTATTTCACAAAAGCATTATATCCACAGCAGGCTTACTTCACAGAATGCTTTATCTCCTTCAAAATGTTTTTACATGGCAAATACTGACACTGAATGAACTAAATGATTTAGAATGACAATAAAAGGTATAATAAAGGAAGTGAAATTAAAAAAAAGTACCAAAGTGTCAGAAATTTGTAAATTTTTAGCTATTCATTTTTTTTTTTTTTTAAGCATTATCATTCACCAGGTGATAGCTAAAGAGGCATTTTGCATTCATAAATCCTTAATGGTCGGCAATATTGTTTGTTTGTAGTGGATTAGTCCTTGAGGACTATAGGTGATTAAAAATGAACATAGCCTCATGCTTAAAAATGAACTGCTAAAAAATACTGAGTAAACATAGTATATAAAATATAATATTCTAACACTTTTCAGTTTCAAATTAATGTAGTTAATCAAGAAATCTGGTACAGATAATAAATTTAATAAACAATCTGCTAGATTAACCCCATCAAGGATATAAGCTTTTTGTTTACAATCGCAACTGGTTGTTACACTTGAATACACTTTCCACTATTTAATGTAGATCTAGATGGAGAATTCAGCATGTGATGGCTTACATTTTTCATTTTTTGTGAGGTTTACATCAGCAGAGATTTAATGAAATGCCTAGTTTCGCAGTTGCATAAAAATATAACTTTTTTTTTTTAATTCAAGGCCAGCCTTGCAGCAGTCAGGCATGCCGCCCAACATCTTGCTTGCTTGAATGTCCATATGCAATCTGTAGGACATTCCCCCCAAAACAATGTCATGTTCATGTTGACTCTTGACAAGTATGTTCTTTCTTATTGGTCCTTTTTGTTCAATTATTTTTTACTCATTGGACGTCATCAAACGAATGGTCAAATACATTCATCTTGAATGAGGATCAGACTTAACAATTTAAGTGATGACTTTCAAAAGTGAATCTCTCACCTTTGTGAACAGCGTATGTACGAGTTGGAGGTAAAGATGTGCTGATCATACAATTTTTAGGCCTGCGGGCTGGCGAGGAAAAAACAATAATGGGCCATGGGCTGCCACATCTGGTGTTTTTACAAAAAAGTTCCCTTCTTGTATTGCTGCACACCGCAATTTTACCTATTTCTGTAATTAAGTGTCCAAGATTGGCAAAAGCTGCACCACAGCAGATTATTTCTTCAGGCAGAATGCCTTGAAGCCAAGTTTTTCGAAAGAATCAAAGTAGAATCAACAGGGAACGAAAAGCCCGTTGCACTGGCCCGGTCCAGCCCTCTCACACTAGCCAGCACAGCTTGATGAGTGACTGATTGGCCCGTTTCAGACTTTCTGAGATGGCCCGGGCCCGCAATCACATGAGCCTGGATCGGGCCGATCAAGCTTGGGCCGGGCTTTTTCCCAGGCTTAGTCGGAGGTGTGTCTGGATGTTAGCTGTTTCTTGATTGCTGATTGGCTGGTGTAGGTTTTCCCAGTGTGTGTTCTGTCACAAAAACTGCTGGGCTGATAATGCATTTTGTCACGAAGACCAAACTTTGACCATTGAAAAGAGATTGATGCCATGGGTTTTGCGAAAATATAATTGAATGTGCATGTCCATGGTTCTCTACTCTGTCATTGCTAACTCAATTTTTATTTGATTTGGTGCTTAATGTTTTTTGTCACGCAACCCTTCACATGTACTTTTATACCATACTTTTCAGCTACGGCCTTCTTGGACATCATACCTCTGTCTGTTTCCTGCAGTATTTTCATTTTGTACTCAATGGTAAAAGCCGTCTTCTTTCTCTTCAGTGGGTTAGAGGAAGCTATCAGGTAGATCTAGTCAACCGCAGGCGAAAGAATGAGCACGATGTAGATACTGACTAGACCTACATCACCATGGTGCTAGAACTAAGAAGACAGTGATAGTAACACAGGCACAACGCCTTACAGGGTTGCCTACACACGAAGTGTCTTAATAGTACCATACACGCACGTGTCTACCTGTACTGTAAGGCTCTGTGAGGATGGTTGATTATTGATCAAGAATACCCAATAATTATTCAGTTCTAAAGCATTGTAATGGATTGAATCAGTGGAGTCATTTGATAGAGGAGTTATCCAAGTTTGACTGGGTGTCAATTTCACTGCTAGGGCTACACAATTCTTCCGGCGCCATTGAATTGTGGGAAGATTACGTTTTTATTTACACTCAAAATGGTGACTCCTCAGCAGAAAGTGTTTTGCGTGCTTGAGTTTGTGAAACTAAATGCCATTATCATGGATTATTTAACCACAGCATTGAAATTGACACCCAGTCAAATGTGGATAACTCTTCTATCAAATGACCACTGATTCACCATTATAATGCTTTAAAACTGAATAAATGTGTAATGATTATGGCGTAATCTTTTTTAATCACTGTATACTTCTATTGATGTCCACTTAATTTGTATTTCCATTTTTGGAGCGCTTCTGGCATCCTTCACTTCATGTGTAGCCTTAGTGTGCTACTGGGGGTATTAATATGACAGGTAAAGCAAAGCTTACCATGTGACACACATTATTTGTCTGTAGCAGCTGATCACTACAATGTAATATTTCTCAACATGTCACCCAAATATGGGATTTATCAGCTTTAGTTTTATCAAACTGTTGTCATAATAGACAGAGTTTGCAGCACAGTAAACATTCGTCCAAAAGGTGAAGGAAATTTCACCTATTAAGACAATGATAAAATCCTCTTAGATGGAACAGAAGAACAAAACTCAAAGGCACATGGGCCACTCAAGTCCTCTCTAGTGGTCTGAAATCTGCAACCAAAAGAAATAATGATGCACAGGTAGATTATCAAATAATCTCTTTGTTTTGTTAGTTGCTGAAGAATAATGCAGGCTTCCCCCGATCACTTGGGCCACTCAGCAATTATTGCACCGACCAGCGATCAAGCCATCAAGGGTATAAGTGGACTATGATTTCTGTGAATGAAGACTAAAGCAGCGTATATATCTACTAGTTTACATATTAGACAGAGCTTATGCTCTCATTCTATGCTACCATTAATCCTCTTGTGTATGTTTCTTTGTAATCACTGCTGCCCTGTCAAACACTGGTCAGCCTGACTTGAGTCCAGATTGTCTGAAGGATGATATCTTGCAATTTGCACTGTTTCTAACATATGAATGTAAAAATACATACCTATGTGAAGTTGTTTGATCCAAGCAACTACATTAGGTTATGAAAAAATCTATAAAAGGAATGGCGTGAGTGACGAGAGGTGATAAAACTGACATCCATATGATATTGATATATGCCTTTGTGAATACAGCCTCTTCCCCTACTACTGACTTGTTTCAAATATTATTAATTGTGAAGTATGGGAGGAATTAGAGAAAGATATTGGTCAGTAGAGAGGTATGTAGTTACATATGTCTTTCAACCTCCTGGTGGAGGTCATCTTAACCCTGATGTAGACTTGTATTGCTGTCAATCTGAAGCTTAGGCAGAGTCATGTCAAAACATACACCCTAAGGCTAGTACCAGCGCTGGCCATCCAGATTGACAAGTAACTGGGTAATGTATGCCATACACTACAGCGTCATAGCCTTTGGGCTGGGTCGCAGGTGTAGAGCTGGAGGTTTTAATTGTTTTCAGCCAATGGAAACTGTGCATTAAACATGCTGTAGGATGAGTATAGTCAGAAGTTTAGTACCTTGTTTCACCTGTTAACAGTAGAATAACACAACATGCACTGTAGTGTTCTTACTTTCTGCCATTCTTTTACTATCTCAGCCAAAACATTTGATTTTCCAACACATGTGGAGATTAATTAAAGATGTGAGCAATTATAAATCCATACTGGCATTATGAGAATATGAAACTGGTTAGAGCTTACGTCAACTACGTATATCAAGAGTCTAGTCTTCAGTCAAGCCTTGTTTACAGTCAGATTTACTTGTTATTGTATTTGTATTGAAGTGGAACACAGGAGGTTCCATTGGGTTTGGGATATATTGTTGAAACAAAGCTTTTTAATATGAAACTTGTATTGAGTTTTAACACAATCAGTGTTACAGAATAGAGATAACATTGTGAAGCAACCATGGGAGTAAACACAATGGAAATAGCTTCTGACAGGCTATTATTACCTCTCAAGGACAGGATTATATTGCCCGGATTTTGTAAAAATTATAGCACAGACAATTGTACCACAATTCCCGGTGCAAGATAGTTCTGTGCTGTTTTTAGGAGTTGTGCACATCCTCTAAATTATCAGGAAATCACTGTCCACCAATTATTATTATTATTATTATTATTTTCTCTCTGATAGTGAGAAATGGTTAACCATCCCACACTAGGAACAAAAATCTGACCTACAGTAGAGCAGTATTATATGTATTATATATTATATAAATGAATGTTAGAATTTAATTTTTAAAAATGTTTATTAGAGCCATGATTCATCAAAACTGTTTCACTCATTGATTTACGTTCTCATAAAACTTTCCTTATGTTTTTTTTCATGCCTTTCTTTGATATTCTTATTTTCACTACATGTAATCAACATGTCTCACAAATAACAAAATGTTTTTCAACTCTTTTCCTCTTTCAGGTGGTGATTCTCAGTACTTCATTGACAACATAGAGAAATTTGATTTATTCCAGTCAGTTTTTGACTTGGCTTTAATTTCTGTGCTGAAAGTGCCATTTTATTTGTTTATGGTCTCAAACTTGGAATCTATACTAATAAAGACTTTAGACTTGCCACCAAATCCTGTCTTGCTTTCACGGAAAATGCGTAACATTATAATTTTACTCGCAGTGTCTTTCGTTATTACTGTCTACACTGATGTCAAAGGAATTATCATTCTTTACAAAGTTATCAATGAGAAGGACACTTATCCCGCCATGCATCCACCTTATTATGCCTGTGTTCTCTGGTGTGTCTTGACTAGCCTTATTCATTTGGTGCTGAGTGCAATTGCCAATTTTTCCGTGAAATGGCTGGAGCAGCAGCGTGTTATGAAGTACTACAACAGCCATAGACAAGAAACAGACAAGGATGGAAAACCAGTGGTGAAGAATGCATCTCTTTTCAGATTAATTGGATTAGCTGGGCCGGTGAGTTAGTATTTCATTATTTTTTTTTCCCCTTAAATGTCACAATTCTCTCCACTTGTACTAGATATTTGTGAATAGTATAATGGTTCCAGTAGTTTTAAGTGCTTGTAAAGAATTGCTGTATTATGGTGCTGCAGAAAATATTTTTAAAAAAGTTTGCTATGCATGAAATTGTAGAGTTTTATTCATTAATACCTAAATAGAGATTAAATATGAGTCACAGGACCAGCAAGAAATGATCCCATTTCATGAACGCTATAAAACGCATGCATGAGCAAATTTTGCAGTTACCTCATTACTCATTGCAAGCAGCCCCTAGCAGCCTGTTCAAAGTGCCGACAGACAAGACACATTGATAGCAAGGACTTGGTCTGGGCTATTTATCATCTTTAGCCATAGCCTTGACTCTTGTAGCTCACATCAGCAGGTAGCATGGGATTTGGTTCCCTCAGTAATTTATGGGGTTTCACATGCCTCTCTGGGACATGGTTGCAATGGCTTAAGGTTAACTGCACTCAATCACTCACTCACTAACCTGTAGTCCTATTCGACCGAAGGGACACTACTGATGAATACAAGGCTATCTTTCTCCATCCCTCGCGACTCTCAGCAGCTCTTATGCAGGCTTCAAATGACAGGCCAGTTCATTCAGTATTGTTGATTTCCCACCTCTGTTTCTGCCAGCCAATCTTCCTTGCACCATTTACAATGCCTTGGAGGATCACCTGTGTGTCAAACCATTTGATCTTATGTTGTGGTCAAAATAGCTGAGTTTCCTATTACGGACAATTGACAGAAGCGATAAGTGTGGACTGGCGGCATTAGATATGCAGTCCGTATTGGCAGTGTTGATTGCATGGTCCTTGCAGCTGATAGTCAAGATTTTTCGATAGCATCTCATCTCAGATACCTGAATTCTTCCCTCTAGACCTTTCTTCAGCATTCATGCTTCACATCCATGTAAAACATAGATTGAGCAAGTGCTCGGGCCAGATTTACCTTTGATGATAGGGACATGGATTTGCTCGGCATCAGTGGTTTTAGTTTAGCTTGTGACGCTATTGACTGTGTGATTCTAGATATGATTTCCGGTTTTGATCCTTTGCCCTTTGATTATAGACCCCAGGTGGTGTTATTTTGGGCGCTGATTGTGACACGTTATTAGTCATCAGCTTCATCTTCTCAGTGCTATTTTCCATCCAAAATTACTTTGAGATACTGTCGATGTTGCAAGCAAGTTGGGCAAGTTCATGTTCACTACCACCCAGGGCATCAGTATTGTCTGCAAAACAAAGCTTAGAGATCTTGTGGTTTTTGTGACTTTCACTGGATAAATTTTAAATTAAACTTTTGCTCTCAAAGTGTGCTTTCATGTGATATCA
>JBCAUA010000001.1:5438526-5453595 GCA_038406235.1 Peronia verruculata | reverse complement strand
ACACACATATATATATATATATATTTATATATATATATATATTTGTGTTTACTTTTTCAAGATGCAAGTTTCAGGCAGAGAATGCAGAAATGATGTTTTTTCTTCATTATACGGCTTGTTCAACACCCTTTGTGTCTGACAAGGGATTAATAGGGCTGGTCAAATCCATCTCCCATAATATACTAACATAATTGTTGAATTTTGAGAAGCATTGTTGCTGTGTGTGAGATTAGATGTGGGCTAAAAATCTTCCTATTTTCAGTTTAGCCCAAACAGTGACTGGATTGAAGCAGAGAGTGGGTGGATGCAGACTTAGCTTAGTGATGGTGTTGCAAGCCCACAAAGAGGAGGGAGTAGGGGGGGGGCATGAAAGGCATGGTGACTGACTATCAGTGAAGCTTAAGAAGAGTTTGTGTACATTTGTTGTTAGCAAGTGTTGAGCTGATGGAAACTGTTACATTACTTAGAAGGCCATAGTACACAATATAGTGGGTATACAGGCCTTAGTATGGCTAACATTGAGTGTATTTTACAACACCTTCAAGTTCAGTAGTATTTTGTCTTTTGTATTGTCTGAGATATCAGGGCATTCAATTCTGTCTTTGGTCTCTTCAAACAAAGTTTCATTATCAACATTTTTGTGTTATTATTTATGGGCCCTTTTATTCTTCGGCCCTTCTGATTTACACAAAAAGAGTATGTTGTTGTTATCCTAGAATTTTTGTTCATACTTTTCTTTCTTTCTTTCTTTCTTTCATTCTTTCTTTCTTTCATTCTTTCTTTTTTTCTTCCTATCTGGGCATGTTCTTTCTTTCTTCCCTTTCTTTTTTCATCCTTCCTCTGTCTTCCGTCGTTCTTTTTCTCTCTGTCTCTCTTTCTCTTTCTCCAGCTGTTTATATTTCTCACACTGCTTGTCTGTCCATCATGATTACATTCATGTATTTCACGTGTGCAATTTGTTTTCTTCCGTTTGATTTCAGATGAACTGATGCGTAAGACTTTCTCACAGTTTGGAACCATCCAAGAAGTCCGGGTGTTTAAGGACAAAGGCTATGCTTTTATTAGGTACAAAACTGTTTGAATTGTCTGGTCTAGAAGCTCTCCTTGTTCTCTTTTCCACCACTTGATCTCTCTCTCTCTCTCTCTCTCTCTCTCTCTCTCTCTCTCTCTATCTCTTTCTCAAGTTAACAATTTTCTTGCTAAATACTTGTTAGATCTACATGGATGGCCAGTGCAATATGAAAGTTTCAGAGCGTCTTCCAGTTCATCAACTATAATATCACATTCTTAGTGAGATTTTGTTTTTGAAAAAGACCTGAGCCCTTCAGGGGAAAACGCAGTTATAGACAAAATAAATATATTGAGATGTGTCATGATGGAATCAGATTCTCTTCAGATTTTGAGCATACGAGTTATTGGTATCGCTGTGAAGACTATTCTTCTCTTTCTGTGTGTGAGCAAAGATGTTCTACCTTAAGTAGAAGTCAAGATATTGACAATAAAAGACCATGGGGATGACCTGTTGCTGCAGCTGAATTTAGTGAGAAAATGACAGTTCATTTTTGTTGATCCTTGTTATTCCTTACTAGGCCTTGCCACTAAATTACAATTTTTGGGCTTGTATTCAATCTATTTCAGCAAATTCATTCTGAAAAGCATTTTTAGATTCATGTAGAAGAGTTCTGTGAAGAACAAAAATGGCATTAAAAATTCATTCAGCATTGAAACGTCACACCCATATGCGGAGCACCTGTTTTTATCGTGTGCATCTGAAATGCATTAAATCGGGCATGGGTAAATGTCCGTTTTTAGTAGCAAAAAGTATGAGCATTTCTGTTCTCTCCTGGAAAAGTCAATTCCATGGGAATATACTATATCTTCTTGAGTCAGGCATGTGCGCTTAGAGGTACAGTTTGTGTCTTTGTCACCAGTACTTAAAACCTTGTCCCAGCCTCAAAAAACTGTCTAGCATTAACTCCATGCAACATGACTTTCAATTCATCTCGTTAGCATCTTTCAGCTTTGTCAACGGAAGCGTTCCCCTGTGTGCCGTGTGTATCACAAGTAAATGTCTTGCAACCAGGCAAATGAGTCAGAAGTCACTCGGGGTGATTTTGAGCTATGGTCATTTTTAACTATTTTCTGATTCAGATACAAAAAAAATTTTTTTATTTTTTTTTCACCAGAATGAAAATTGAAAGTTTTTTTTTTTGCTTGGAGAAAATAAAAACAAAACAGAATTGGTATCCGAGTTAAAATGGCTGTAGCACCAAATCGCTGGCATGACTTCTGACTCGTTTGCCCTGGGTGCAAGACCAATGTCCTTGCAACTCCTGCCATTACACAGGGTCTAGGAAACTATGTACTACACAAAACCATGCACTACACAACCACTGAGCAAGCTCGCAGCTACCTTAATAGTCATACACTGTGTGACAGCTTGCAGTTGGCCTAGGCTAAGGGTATCACAGTTAGTGTGATAGGCCTCCATTCTGATTCTGCAGTCATTTAGCTTTTATTTCAAATTATTGTCTGCTTTTTTGTTAAAATGTTATTCAAGGGTATAAAAGTTTAATTAATAAAGTTAGCAACAGATGTGACTGATAGATCCTTAATTGAAAATGAGAGAACAATATTACGATTAAGTCACATTTTTCTAAAAATAGAGTTCCGCCTAGCAGCAGATAGTGATACGAAAGAACCATCTATTTATAGCACTAGTGACAGGCTAAGTCCATTCTTTGCCAAGATATTCGTACTTAAATAGGGTATATTCCAATACATCAACACGACTAAGCTAAAAGTTTGCCAATTTTCTCAAAATAGTTGTCCTGACTTAATTTCACTACTGGTCTCATGTCTTTAATTCTTCATGGGAACACCTGGACCCTCTTGTGTTAGAACTGCACTGATGTGGTCGTCGTTGTTGTTGTTTGTGTTTGCAGGTTTAGCACCAAGGAGTCTGCCACGCAGGCGATCTGTGCCGTCCATGGTACCACTGTCAATGACCAGCCTGTCAAATGTTCCTGGGGCAAAGAATCCAACGATGCCAACCCCTCCAATCAACAGTCGACATCCAACAGTGTAAGTGTAAGTTCCTTTTTATTACATTCATATAGTTAGATCTCCTCTTCTCTTTCTGTAGATTGTACATGACTTTTACTAAATGCCTTGTGCCAAAAGCAAATGAGTCGGAAGTCGCACCGGATGATTTCGAGCTTGGCTGTTTCTAAGCCACTCAGGCACCACATTTATTTATTTATTATTTTTTTTTTTGTTCACAAAATGTAATGAAAATATAACCAGCTTTAACCTGAACAAAAAAAAAAATGTATTACATTTTGTATAAATTTTAGTATCTGAGTGGGCAAACAGTTAAAAACGGCCATAACTTGAGATCGCTTAGCACGACTTCTGACTCATTTGCCTTGGGCGCAAGACATGCTTTGCTGAGAGTTTATAATACTGAAAGAACTCTTTCTCTGGCACCATCTAGATCTTTTCAACTGAAGACGAATCCTTCATCTAGTGAAGGACTTTAAACTGCACCTTGAGGAATGATTTTAAAACTGTCTATGATATACAAAGCCTAGTTAGTCCTGAAATGGCAGAGCTTGTAAGCTGTAGAAATGATGAAAGCAGTTGAAGTATTTGAACAGCGTGGAGGTAGCTTGATATATTTAGCAATGATTGTGGATGCATCTTAGTCTGTTTAACAATGAATGTGGATGTAGCCTAATATATTTGACACTGAATGTAGATGCGGCCAGATATGCTTAACATTGAATGTGAATGCAGCCTAATATGTTTGTATATTGAACTTAGATGCAGACTAATATTGAATGTGGATGGAGCCTGATATGTCAGACATTGATTGTGAATGCGGCCTAATTTACTGAATATTGAATGTAGATGTGGTTTCATATATATGATGCTGCATAAGGATGGGGTCCAATATATTTCACATTGAATGTGGATGGAGCCTAATATGCTTAACATTGAATATGGATGTGGCCTAGTATATTCATGTTTTACATTTAATGTGAATGCAGCCTGATATGTTTAATATAAAATAATATACATGCATATATATTTAAAATGAGACTATTGGTTAATACGTTTGACATTGAATGTGGATATTTTCTATCTTCCGCTACAGCCGCCACTTGTGATGGTACAGTCACAGCAGCAACAGCCTATCGCAGCCACACCAGCTGCGGCCCCGTATGGTCAGTTCTACAACATGGGCTACTATCAGGGAGCTCCTTACGCGGCCACAGCCTCACCATACCAGGGTACTGTGCCGGCACAGGCCGCCCCGTACATTCCGGCCGGCCCTGGACAGTGGCCTGCCTATTCCAACTACCAAGCATACGGGTAAGGCACAGGGTCAGGGGGGTCTCTCTTCTCCAACGGATATATTTCGCTGGTGGGGTGATAAAACCTTATTATCCACAATTTTTTTTCGGATAACAGTTTTTGGTCATAATGTCTTCTCCCAATCCTTCATCACAGTGTGTCAAAAGCAGGAGGTAAACTTAGTAATAGAAACTGAAAAATAATTAGAAAAACTCATATATTTGCCACCAAGATATGTCAGTATGATTTTTTGTCTCTCCTGCAAAATTTTCCTTCCTGGGGTTATGGGGTTTCATTACTCCGCCTGTGTAATGTAACTTTCAGGTCAGTTACTTTCATAGCTCACCCTCATCAACTTAGTGTTACTTTTTCCCTACTTGTGATCAAGTACACATTAGGCAGCCTGTTAGCTTTTGTGAAATAAGTTTTTGTGATGATTTGGAAATCTAGTTACGTAATTATATGTAATGATGATAATCCTGCCGAGGATCTGAATAGGCATACATTAGAAACTTACTGATACATTTACTTTTGTGCGGAAACCACCACTAGAGCATCAGCCATATTTTATAACCCTTATAAGTTTACATTGTTTACTAGTTGGTTTATAGCTTTGAAAGTGAATTATGATCCAGACTCCCAGACTGGGAATGGTGATAGTGCTATATGGTAAGGACTTTCATTTTCACCAGACGAGACTTATCCTTCCCAGAACTCCTCAGAAAATTCTAGTTCTTAATGATAAATTACTAACTACTGGAGAACAAACAGTCAGTTTTCTCTGTATGGCGATTTTGGATATGTCTCATTTTGCCCTGAAAACCTTTGAAGTTTATGCTTTTTTTTTTTTCATCGTCAGAATAACTTTATAAGATTAATGGACATTACATGCTGAAGAGTTAAATTTTAAATATGACAATGCTTGTTAGGTAGCACAGTTTCTGTTACTTTTTTGTTTGTTTGTTTGTTTGTTTGTTTTTCTGTATTTTAATCTGTGATTCAATGTTCTAATTTGACCATTTGGAAGCTGTGCTAGAAAGGATCAATTTTGTTACGAGATCAGAATGTGATGAAATGCTATGCAGATCACCATCCCAGCTGTTACTGAAATCCTCTCAGGTTTCATAGCCTGGGGTTTGTAGTTTAGCAAGCTCAGGGTCTCGCCTAGTGCTCTGACATCTGGTGCTCCAGCATTACAAATCATGCTTACATAATTTTAGGTACCAACAGCTTAACTTTTTCCTGTACGGTTTTCATTTAGAAACCTGATCTCTGAACATAAAAACTAAAATAATAATTTGTGGCCAGTGATCAAGATTAAACGCAGTTAATGTGTGTCAGTCATTTACAGAATTGGGGTGAACTGGGTGTTGGAATCCGTGGGAAATACTTTTTTTTTTTTTTTTTGGTAGTTGCTATTGCGGCTCTGTGGTCAGAATAGACCAAAAATAAATTGAAGCCAATATATTGGTCCCATAATTTGAGATGCGACAATGAAATCAGGCGCTTGTCAAATTTTGAGCATATGGAGATATTGGTACCAATGTTAAGTTTATTCATTTCCCTTTCTGTGTGTGAAAAAACTTTTGTTGTGTCTGAAGTAAAAGTTGAGATACTGGCAATTAAAGACAATGGGTGTGACCTGTTGATGCAGCTGAATTTAGTGAGAAAATGGCCAATCACTTTTTGTAAATTCTTATTAATCTTTGTGAGCCCATGTTGCTAGATTACAGTTTTTGAGCTTATTCAATTTACTTCAGCAAATTTAACTGAAATGCATTTTCAGGATACTAGGAAGAAAAAAAAATGCCTTAAGAATTCATTGCGCCCAGGGCAAACTTTCCACATGGCCACAATAGTCACCCAAAATGTTTCGCTTTTAATTTTTTTTTTTTTTTTGTTTGTCTGCGGGAATGAGACAAGACATCATTGACTGTGTTAAATCCAATGTAATCAGATTATATGTATGCTGGTGAGCCTGAGTGGACAATCAAGTGTTCGAGCAATTGTTCATTCATATCTGGGTTTGGTCAGTCTGCATTGCTGGGATGTCCAGCCTTAGTGAGTAAAGTGTTAGTGTGTTCAGGGCAAGATACATCATTGAAACAATGGAACTGGAAACTGCATACATCTCTCCCTTTGGGTACATTTCTTTGTATCGGTAGTACTCAAATACTTCAGACTGATAGCAATGTTTGGTAAGTGGCATAATTCCACAGATATTCTCACCTCTGGTATGTGTCACAGATGTCTGAGGTAGTAGATAACACCATTGCATTATCAGAGAAGGTAAGAGGTTGAGTGAGCAAGAAATGGCTGACAGCTTGACCAATCCAATTGTTGTATTCTCTTGCAGGAGTATGAACCTGCCGATGAGCCAGTACGCAGGTATACAGGTGCAACCTGGGCAACAGCAACAATTTAACGGACAAGGCCAAGGGATGGTTGGCTACCCCATGCCGCAGGGTGAGATTGACAGTTTGCCTATACCGGGCTCATAGATCAGTGAAATGGCCACTTGTGTGTTTTTTTCAATTACTTATTACTCTTGTATTCTTTATGGTACCTTTTTTTTAATCTCCAAACTCTAATATTTTTCTCTTCCGTTGTTCTCTTAACCTCGTCACAGTGTGAACCCAGACGTTAGATCATCGAGTGTTTTCACCACGCTGTTCGCAGCCTGTAGTTTGCAAAACTTTAACTCCTGACTAGTAGTTTAAATTTGACGCAGATGTTGAAGTTTGGAAGTTTTCTCTGCTTGCACCAGAATTTGCATGCTATGTGTACTATGTTCTCTCTCACCATTGTGAGGATCCTCCTCAACTCTTTGTCTCTTGATAAGCTTTAGATCATTTGTGAGGAAACTATTTAACTAGTTTCACGTTACAAAAATATACAATAAAGTTTTTCACCTGCTTCTCATAAGAAATAATCAATATCTATCTTTGAAATGTTTAATTCCACCTCATTTCCCTGCCATTAATGATTTTCTTCAATATTCTAAAACATTATGCTTGCATCCCATTTCAATACAGAAATGAGAATCCCAAGAACATCTGATAACTAAAATAGAATCACTTAAACGTGAAATGTAAAGTTAAAAAGAAAGAAAACATTTCCATATTGCACTTTTGTTTAGTAGTAGTGGAGTCCTGTCCACAATGTAGAATGGTCCTAAATGTAACCAGTAGTAGTGTAGTGTGGACCTTAGGGAGTAGCTGATAGCTTGGGATGTCTGAATGTGTTAATGCCATGTTACACAGTGACTCCATCTGTCAAAACAGCCACAACTTCAGCAGATAGCGCGGAGTACCAGCAAGATGTAGATAGCTGATTTCTTTGGTTATGCTACATATAGTAAACTTCATACTTGAGTTTTGAAGTACTGTACATAATTACCAACTTACAAAAAGCCCTCCTCCCATCACCTTATATGTTACCTATGCAAGTAGAGAAAACATTTTATTTGTTGGTATCGTTACTGCCCTGTGTAAAGTTCAGAAAACAACAGATCTCCTGGGTTCAGCTGATTTCATTTCTCACTGTTTTGGTACTGTAAAGGCGAAAGCTTTTTTTAAATTTCCAATGTTTATTCAAGATTTCTACTTTTTTTTTTTTAAACATTAATAACCCTTGCATTATAAACCGTTTTGTAATTTTTACCAACTGGAAAGATGGAGCAGCGCTGTCATCTCTGCATACAGTAGTGTGTGTGTGTGTGTTAGTGTGTGTGTTGATGTGCTCATAACCAAATATTTACACACCTCATCTTATACTCATCTTCTTTTGTTGAAACTATCAGATCTTTTTTTTTTTTTTTTCCACACCATTTTTTGTAAAAATCAGCTTATTTTATTATTTTTTAACAATACCTTTTACTTATTGGTGACAGCTTTTTTTCTTCAATAATGAAGTTAACTGTTTTGGGTATTTTATGGAAGGAATCCATTTGGTTGATTTAGCGGTGATCTGTCAAATTTCTTTGACCAAATATTGTCCTAAATGTGGCGTTATGTTGGTGGCTTTAGTCAGGCTTTCTCTTTTTTTTTTAAATTTAAATATACCCTTTCCCCCCCTTTTTTTTGTTTTGTTTTGTTTGTTGTTTTTTTTTTAAATTTTTGGGTTAGATTTTTTGTTTGAGCATATCCGAGTTTGTACACCAACCCTTCCCCCATATTTATCTATCATTTTCTTGTTTGTAGTTTGTTTTTTTTGATGTCCCCTGCTTGATTGTTGTTGGCACTGAGTTCAGGTTCTTTGCAGAGTAGCTCTCCTCTGTTAGCGTTTGCTTTTCCTCCCATCTTCTGTTGACATCATCAAGTTGTCCATCATATGTCTTGCGTCTAGGGCAAATAAGTCGGAAGTTGCTACAGGTGATTGTGAGTTTCCGTTGTTTTTAACTATTCTCCGCATCAGATACCAAATTCCCTTGTCAGATTAGAAATGGTTGAATTTTCGTTTTGTTGAAAACAAATGAAAAATTATGTTATCCCAGTTGGAAAATTGTTAAAAGCAGCTACAGCTGGAAATCATTTTGCAACTTCTGACTCATTTGCCGTGGGCTCAAAACACATTGAAACAGAAAGTGAACTTGACAAAAAGAACAAGGTCAGAAAGCTACGCTATGTCCAGAGATCTAAGTTACTACCTAAGAAAAGTACTGGATTTCTGATTCCACCTGTTATGTCTGTTGTCAACAAGAGACAGATGAACTCAAGCTGTAATTGTTAAAGCTTATAAGTTTCTTCAACCTTATGTCTGGGAAAGGTTTTTTCTTCTATAAAAATGGTCTTATTCTTCAAATAAAAGAAGTTTTGAAAAAAAGGAAAAAAAAGGTGTATATAAAATAAGAGCTGTTCTGGTTTCGGCAGGAATAATCTTTGCTATGATTAGGAAGATTTGAGGAAATGGTAGAGGGTATAGGGCAGGTAAGGGCTTAAAAGTGAAGTGGACAGTAATAGATTCATTTTACTTTGACTTTGTGAGATAAGTAAGAGTGAGGTATTTTCTAGTACTAGTAGTTGTATGTACATGGTCAATGTATGTGCAGCAATGTCCGGCAGTCACTGTATGTCACATATGCACAGTCATTGTACGTCCACGGTCATTGTATATCCAGCAATGGCCAGCGGTCACTGCTAGTGGTCAGTTGAAGGAATGTGGGTGGGGCACCGTTATCTGTCGTGTGTGGACAGGAAATGAATGCATGCCTGGTTGTTGTCCTGGCCACTTATGTGTCATTGCGTTTGTTTGTTTGTTTGTTTGGCACATAGTTTTTGTTCTTTATTCAGATCCCATCTTTTGTACGCTATCTTTTTGTCTTTCTCCCCAACATTTTTTTTTTTTTTTTTGTCAAAACTACTTTTCAACTTTTTTACTCTCATCCAATTTTTGTCACCCTTGTTATGTTGTTCTAATCGTCAGTGTATAAAGTTCATTAAGGTGATAAAGGTGTTCTGTTTCATCCACCTGAAGACTGTCCCAGGGTGAGACAGAACCGTTCCCTTCACTGACACAGCAGTGCCAGAGTCTGCATGGAGTTTGAAAATTTTGTGCCAAAGTTGTATATCATGATTGATCACTTTGTGTCTTGTTACCCACGGTAACGGTTTACATCATCAGTTTGACTAATGGTACGTTTGTAGCTGTTCTGTACCGTTAGCTGTCAGTTGTATGTGCACTAGTCCAAAGGATTTATGGTGCTACAAAAGTTCATCAAGTAACTGGGCAAAAGTTCTAAAAAAAAAAAAAAAAGCAAAAACTTGTAATTGAATTTTAGAAAAGATTAGTCATTGCTCAAGTCAGGGAAAAGTTTAAAAAAAAACATTTTTTTTAAAAAGATATTTAATAATGTGATTTAATTTCTACAGCCAAATCAGCAGATCATAGTTCATTTTATCTTTGGCATGAATCTTAAACACATGCAGACATGATGTTTATTCATCTCTGCCTGTGTCATCTGTAAAATTTCATTACATTTTGTTATGGTTGACTGTATTCTCTTGTGCTGGGACTTAATGTCAAATGTAGCTAGCTGTGTCTCCCAGCAAGGACAGATACTAGACTGTCCTGGTACTAGCATTGTCCCAGCTGTTGTTGTTTTATGTATGTGGGGAATGCTCTCTTCTTGGTCACATCACAAACCATTGCTGGCTATTTCTACTCTATCCCACCTGGCCCTCCAGCCCTGTCAGCTGGGATGTGGGTGTGCTTGTGACGTCGACGAGCAGAGTCCAGTCAGTGAAATCATTTGTTCATCAGAACATCTTCATTGTCAAAACGCATCACGGATCATCCTCATATGGGTTTCATCTCCACCATGATCTGTAATTGTCTCTCTATTATTGTTGTTTTACCTGTGTAGATGAGTCAGAGTCCTACGTAGAGGGATGTTGATGGTGGTGGTGATGGTGATGGAGGGAGTGGCTGGTTAAGGCAAGTGTTGTTCTGCCGTAGGTAAGCAAGCAGTTGGTGGCACACAGGTCAGACACCTGCAGGAGTCATGTCACAAGGGGGGAATCCCTAGGGCCCTGGTTGAGTTTTGTGCTAATTTTGAAAGTGATTGCATCGCATATGTCAGCAGTATTTGATCTCTTGCACCTGTGTGTGATTTTTTTTTTTTTTTTTATAGTTGGACCTTTGAAAAATGTAACTAATTCCATTCCAAAAGATGTTTGTCTGCTTAAGAAACATAGAAATTTAAAATAAATAAATAATAAATTTTAAAAATATAGAAAAAAAATGAAAACAAGTATAACTTGACCTAGTGACAGACTGAGGCAGTGACATGATGTGCTGTGTCGTTGTGCCACCAGGTTTGCATGACACTGAGCTAGCTAATGTGTGGTCTTGACTTCCTGTGCTCATAACCCTAACTCTCACCACCCTCTGGCCTTCTTCGCCCAGCGTTCCATTTTGTGCTTGCATAGATCCCTCCTAGTCCCATTTCCATTCAGAGTCCAGATGAAGAGATCTGGCCGTTGTACAGAGCCAGGCCCAGCTCGTTGTTGAGGCGGAGATATGGGTCACTTCCCTCTCAGTCTGGACGTCAATGTCCTCCATCTGGCCCATGTCCTCTCCGCACACATGGGAAATGGAATGTGGAAAGTTGACCCATTATCCATCAATTAGGCCGGCAAACACTCAGTCAGTTTACAGCGAGGCAGCAGACAGAATTTGATCTGCAGATTCAGAGCTGTCCAGGTAATGCTCAGTACATATTGCACGAATCTTTGGGAAGGGGAGGTTGTGGGAGGGGGCTGGAAGAGAAAAAAGAAAAAAATAATAAAAATTGGCCCCAGTTTTTTTAATGCTAATGTAGAAGTGAATAAATGAAATATGAATGGATAAGATTTGCAAGCTGTAGTGCTCCAAATGTAACCCGTCCTTCTTCCTCCTGTCCGTGTGACTGACTGATCACATCATGGCATGTTGGCAAATGTACTGGTCAGCTGTGGTGGACACTCACTCTGGCATGGCTGTTTGAGCATTCTATAGGGAGACCATCTTGCGCCCAGGGCAAATGAGTTAGAAGTGGCACCGGATGACCTTGGGCTATGGCCATTCTGAACTATTTTCCAGCTTAGATACCTTTTTTTTTTCTTTTGGGTTAAAAAAAAGGTTAAATGTTCATTTTGTAAAAAAAAAAAAATGGTATCTCAGCTGGAAAATAGCCAAAAATGACCATAGCTTGACATCACCCAGCATCCAACCCATTTGCCCTGGTCATAAGACATATTATCTGCAGAACTTTGCATACTCACCTCTCATACTTCGTGTACTAATAGAGAAATCAGGATATCCCAGGGCCTCACACCCATCATCTGATCTGTCATATTTGTCTCGCGGCCAGTCGAAATGAGATGTAAGTGACTGGGTTAGAAGGGAGAAATTGAACTTTGAATGTGATGAGGGGGCCAGACATTGAATTTTTTTTTAATTCTAGGAATCGAAAGTGCATTCATTTTTTAACAAGACAGTATCGGTCTTACCTTCTATTTATACTTCAATAAAATCTGTTTTTTGTGAGGAAAGTATGAAGATTTATGCCTTCGACTGTTATAATTTAAACTCGATTTTCTCGAAATTTCGGTCATTGCGGGTGGGATCTTGTCTCTTTAAACTGCAATATCTCAGGCTAGAATTAAGCTAGGCCAAAACTTTTTTACCACACCTAAAGATATGAAATAAGCTTTCACATCATACCAAAACCCCATATGTTGAAAAATCAGCATGTCTCATTTTGACTTGACTGGGAGATATATGATCTTGGACGTATTGGTCTGAACAAAATCTGTAGCTTTAATTGTAACACACCACCACTCGCCCTCCACACCCTCTATAGTGCCATGTGTGGGCCAGTAAATGTCCTCATATTGGATTATCTTCTAGCCTTGAATGTCTGCAGTATATAACCTTCCAAACCCTGAGATATCCTATAGAGTATTCAGTAATGTCAGAGCCTTATCTCTCTCCTCCTTCATAGCAGATTTTCTCCAGACTTGCTCATATTGCCCAGATACTTAACATATAACACTGTGTACTCAGAATGTACCCCATACTCTTCACTTATAAAGACTTGTACAGGCAGTTTTCAAACCAGAGGAATGGGATCCCAGGAAATTCACTAACTGATACCTGGCCTTGAGGGTGTGGATTTGGCCATCGGTAACTTGAATATCAGTCAACAAATGAGCCAACTTTTGAGCCAGCTAGGTTACTTCCCTTTACCAGGGTAAGCATTGCAAAGAAGAGAAGGAAAAAAAAAAATTTTTTTTTCTTGTTATTTGGATGCAAAAGTTTATGACGAGAAGAAAGAAAAGCATTTTCATCTTATGATAAATTTTTCAGAATTTTATTATTCCTTACGTTTCACATAACAAGAGAAAAAGTGATTTATTTCCTTCTTTGCAATGCTTGTGTTAGACATCTTGTACTGGGCAGGAAGTTATCTGGTTGACGATCAGAATGGCCCATTGTTGTCCTCTTGAGAGATTTGGGGCACATTTTTGACTTAGTTTGCTTTTCACTCTGTGATCAGGTCCATCATTAACCAATGACGTTTGAAGTGTAGTCAAGTCCTGTATGTATGGTAGATGATGGTCTTGTGCGTTGGAAATAGTAATAGTTAGGTATGGCTCATGACCGCAGAATTGACATGGCTGCTGTGACAAGTTTGCGGAGATCTAACCCAGAGCAGATATCAGCTGTCTGCTTGTTGTTTGCTATGTGTGATAGCACCAACATTTTGACAGCAGAGGTTTTTTTGTTTTGTTTTGTTTTTAAAATCTAAACCCAGTATTGGATAATCTTGTTCTTTTGTTGGTTTTCCCTGAATCTCATATCTCTCTAGTGTAGTCTGTAATATTTAATTTGTATTTTAATCTGTAATTACTAATGTGGAATTGAAGAAGATCCTGGGTCTTTCAATTTTATTTAGCCAAGTTTTGCCCAGACCAGATGAGGAAGAGCAAACAATTTCTGTAGTGTCTGTTGTCCCATAAGATGGAATGTACATGTGTATTGGAAAAAAGTGATTGGCACAATTTTAGGGTTTTCTATATCATATAGGCAATGCAGCTTTCGGAGGAAGAGGAAACATAGATCCCACAATTCCAGGATCAGAACTGGGAGGCAGGGAGGGATTGACATTCACTGAATTACTGAATAAGATATCTGACACGTACAGTACGTCATACTCACTTAGTGATCTCTGCTGTGTCAGCCTTGCATTAACCTGTGGAGATGTTAGATAGGCAAGGACAGAGGTCGAGTTCTAAACAGTATTGTGGTTCCTGCACAGCTTCGAGTGTATGTGAACTGGCACTGCTGATTTCCACAGGCTATCAGAACTTGTATGTATTTGTGTGGTGTAACTGTGTGTATGTGTGACAGTATGTGTGTGCATAGACACACAAAGCCAAATAGCATGTCGTCCCAGTTTTCTAATAATGAAAGGAGTATTCGTCACTTTGTAAAAATTGAGAGGATGTGTACCCACCTTTCTTGCAATGATGTTCGAGAGAATTTCAAATAGTAGTTGCCATGAGAAGCCACAGCGCAGTAGCTAAAACAGCTGAGAGTTTTGCCTCCTCTCTAACAAGACATTTCTTCTTGACAAAAGTAGAACACAGAATCTCAGAAACCATCCAAAGATGTACACATTCCCTCTACCCCATCCCACTCCCAACATTTTTAGTTTTTTCTCTTTTGCTGTGTATCTTGGGATTTGATAAGTTTGTCTTGAGATCATCTGTGAGAGCTTTTGAGATCCATCACTTGACCAGCTGTCTTGTCGTACGACTGTCTTATGTGTGGGCTTGGTTTGTGCTTGACATATTGTGCTATACCAGTTTGGTGCCATCTCCCAGGCAGGGTGAGACCTCCTGCAGAGGTGTATACTGGAAGTGAAATCAGTATCTAATTCTCTCAGATCTGCAGTTAGAGACCAGATAGTGCAGAAATAGATGTCAAATTTCTACTTTAGTAAGAAAACAGACTATTATGCAGTCAGTAACTTTTCCATTGGACCCAAATCCGCTGTCATTTACTCTTAACGCATTTCAGTTTTTACTTGTTACTGGTAGAATCTGGCAGGGGTCATGTGGACCAATGTACATGTTACTGGTAGAACCTGGCAGGGGTCATGTGGACCAATGTACATGTTACTGGTAGAACCTGGCAGGGGTCATGTGGACCAATGTACATGTT
>JBCAUA010000001.1:5422838-5438426 GCA_038406235.1 Peronia verruculata | reverse complement strand
AACAACAACAACAACAACAACAACAACAACAACAACAACAACAACAACAACAACAACAACAACAACAACAAAATAATGATAATAATAATAAAGAACAATAGAAAACAACAACAATGGAAGTGTTTTCAAAACAGTTATACCAAATCCCACTTCATTCTCTTTGCTGTGGTCACAAAAACCAAACCAAACCAAAACAATAACAACAAAAAAACCAAAACAAATAATAATGATAATGTTATGAAATAATATTGTCAATAACTATTTACTGAGAGAAATTTTGGCTGAGTACATTGGTTTACTATTTTAGTTACTCAGCATTGTGAAGGTGGATGAGGTCCACTACAAAGGGGAAGTGGAGGAAAGGGGAGTGAATATTTATTTGACGAGTCTCTTCCTGATGTTTTATGAGAAAAGTGGTGACAGCATTTTGTATAACACTGGGACTTGATTGACGTTTCCAATGCACGTCATCGTTCTGAGTCCTCAATGTCAACTGTGATGTTGGTTTGAAGGGTCTCACCTTTACAGGGAGAAATGAAATGGAAAGATGAAGGAGGAATAGATGGCTGATGAGGAAGTGACGGAAGAAGATAAAAAAAAGGAAGAAGAAAAAGAAGAAGATGATAATGATGATGAAAAGGAAGAAGATGAGCGATGAGATGAAGAATAAGGAAAAGAAGGAAAAGAGGAAATGAATGAAGATGAAAAAAAAAAAAAAAGAGGTAGCAACAATAACAGGAACACCAATGACAATTAGATCACTATATTCACCACAACACATATCTTTTCTTAGGTATGGGTGAGGTGTGTGATTTAGGAAATCGTCACAGAATAGAAACCGATAGACTCTCTAATTGCATATGTCCTCCTGAGAATAATATTCTGCTGAATACCTGCATTGTATGCAAGTACTACTGTGTGTATACCAATGTAGGCAGTATATGTAACATATTTTTATTTTAGTAACAGTATCGGGAAGCTGGTGTGGTACATTTTTTTTTCCAATTTCTAATATTTATTTGCTCAAACTTAAACAGTAAAAGCAAATGACGTGTGGGTGAACTATAACATATAAAGTAATATAGAAATGTTCCATCTTCCAAGGATAATTTTCAATCTTCCTGCTTTTTTATCTTTTTTTTTAAAAACAAATTATAATACAAGAGATGATAAAATGCCTTTGCCAGTTAAACAGTAGATACATGTTATTTTTGTTTTCATAAATAATTGGTTTTATTACCTGGTTGTCTGTAACTGAGAAAAAATTCCTTCAGAAAAAATGTGTTTAAGTTTCAGGAAAAAAAGAACAAAGAAAGTAATGAAACAAGAAGAACATTACAAAGCCACATAAATGAGTAAACACAATTGTTAGAACAGAATAGCATAAAAAAGAGCAAAACTCGCCATAAACCAAGTCAGCAACACTCATTTCCAAATTGCAGATAGGCTTTATTTGTTTTCCGACAGTCCGAACATTGATGAAGATTTTATTTAGATATTTAACACAAAAAGTATTTGTCAAAACAACATCCATTATTTGACAGAAAAAAAAAAAGATGAAATTTCTCTGTGATTGAAACATTTAATGTATAATGAAACCTACACATGCAATAACTTGTCTTCTAATTGATCTTACAAGCAGGTTCATCCTTAAGCTTGTCAAGATGAGTTGTCTGCCTTACTGCCGGGGTCGATCACATAGATGAAGTGACCACAGAATAAAATATATTTCTGTCACTTTTCATTTATACAGATATCTGAGATTCCTCACACAAAATGGAAACCATAATGCTGGCTTTAATTTAAATGTCCCTGTATAATCTATTTATCTTCTGTCCAACCAAATCTAAATTTTCAATTCTAGCATTATATTGGGACCTGGATTTTGATCAGCAGAAGTTGTACATTGGTAATGAAATTGATACAGGGCTAATCTATCCTTCCATTAGCTTCTAGTTTTATCCTCAGCTACTAGAATAAGCAAAGAATGTTTCAATACTTATATCTGACATATTTATTCCCAACAGCTATGAATTTATTGCACCAAACTTTCTTGCTTTTTGAAGGCAAACTTTCAAACCCAAATAAATTGAAAAATTTTGTAAAACAAAACATGATAAAGAACACGAATCACGTCCACTGATGCCAAAGCATTCCTCACTCTAAAGAAAAGGAAAGACAACAACTGAGGTGTCAGGATCCAAATTCTCCTCAATGTATTGAGGACAAATACCTTTGCTGAACTGTTGTTTCACAAACGATTGATGATATTTTGTCAGCATGGGGCAAACAAATTTAAAGCTTTTCAAAGCCAACAGTGGCCCATTAAATCATCTTGACAATAAACTTCACAGATTTAATATTATCACAATATTTTGAATAACAAAAAAAATCTGGGAATGATAAATCACAGATAATATATATTGAACAAAAAAAAAAAAAAAATTGAAACTGAAAAAAAAAAAAAAAAAATGATAGCCATCAAATATGACACTCTATCATTACGGTATGCAAATAATTTTAACTATAAAATAAGAAAAATAAAAAAAAGCTGCCAATAAGAATAGCTAAATATATCCCATTAATCATAAGTAAAACAATTTCTGTAAGTAATTAATATTTTATTTATTGTGGACTCATAAATTAAAGTCTGAAACAGCTGACAACCATCCATTAAAAGTCCAGTTCTAGTAGTCGATTCGATCCATAGTGACAAAGTTAAAAACACTGCTTTTGAGTTTTTGATCATATTGCATATATTTTCTGTGTACAATCGACTAATGAAAAGATCTAAAAGATAAAGCATCAGTCCCAGTTGTTTGAGCTAGCCAGCAAATACACTTTTCTTTCCCACTAAAAACATCTCAAGAAAAGGTTGATGTTAAATCTGAGTACCACCTTACAGATTATGATGTTTTAGAGAAACCTGTTAACATTGTCAAAGAAAAACTGATGTGGAAACTTTAGGTTTACACTGTTTTCTTCAGATCAGAAAAGAACAAATCTGAAATTCATCCAGACAGAAATTTCTATGATAACATAATTGAAAAAACTTATATGACGTGGATGGGTAAAATGCAAATAAATGATATTCAAAGATAAAATTTGTATATAGGATATTTTATGTTTCTCTTGCTTGTTCAGTTTCCAGAATTTGAGAATTTTAAGCAAACCAGATGGAAACAGATATGGCCTTTCTCTTATATATATATATATATTTATTTACTCATTTGTATTTAGGCCTATTATTATCACTTTTTGGGATGAATGTTTCACTGTTTTCATGTATACAGTAATAGGCCTATAGTGGAAATTTTGAAGGGGAGGAATGATTGATGGTGTTTTGAAATCATTCTCTCTCATCTCAAAAACAATTTTTGTTATCCACTCTCATCAAGTTCAAAGCTGCAATTACATCTCTATTTCTAAAACATTGTCTGTTGACATTTTGAAATACATTTAAGAGCGTTCAGTTCTTCATTTTAGTAGTGGACATAATTTAGAAAGGAAATCTCAATTTCAAATCACTGAATAAATATGAGGTAGAAATAAGTGTAAATATCTTGTTGAATTTACATGGTCTATCAAAAAAAAAAAAATAACCAGAACTTATACCTTATCATATACCATTGTTTTGGAGCACTTCTTTCTATGAACAATGCAAATATTGATGAAGAGATTATAGATTTCAAAGATAAAGTATATTTTTTTAGTGTTTCTTAATGGACTTCAAATGATGCCTGCCTGTTATTTAATTATGTAATGTCATATTGAATGAATAACAAAAATAAATAAAAAAAAGAAAAAATGAAAACAAATGAAAAAAAAAAGTATATATATAAACCATATTCAGCACAATGATATGCCATTCTAGTGTAAATTCCTGCCTTCCAGATATATGTAAAAATATACCAGAACACATACAGCTGTTCTTGATTTGATTTTTTAGTGAACTTTTTAAAAACAAAAGAGCTTGACAATGTGTGGACTTAAGTACTGTGCTAATTTTTCAATAAATATTAGTTTTTTTTTTTTTTCCAGTATTGCATTGTAATGACTAAACAGTAAGTAACATCCAGGAAATAAATGGCAACAACAACAGAAAAAAAAAAAAGGCAAAAACACATTCAAAGATGTGGATTTGAGTCAAAATAAAACTGACAGTTTTCATCATTTATGATGCCAGTGGGGAATGCTATTTTTATTCCCGCATACACTTAAAACTGATGGTGCCTCTATAATTTCTTAAATCAAAAACCTAAATTTTTTGGTTTGCTTTTTGAGGCTCATAATATTTGGAAGAATCAACAAAAGTCACACAGTAAAGAAGACATCAAAGATATATCTTTGTTGGGAAATAAGTTACTAAGTAGTTAGCCTGTATGTGACTACCCAATATTTGCTTCCACAATACAATAGATGAATGCCTAACAACAAGTCAACACCATCGACACAAACACCACTAAAAAAAAAAAGGACTGAGATGCTGACTCCACAAAGCATGATCAAGTTAAACAGCTTCGCCGTTGATTTTTGTTTGTTTGTTTACGTTATAGGAGATCAAATAAAACACCACTGCGGACGCCAGATGGTATCACAATTTAACTTGGGAGGGGACATGGAATATCAGCATGACTAGTATTTGCACAAGACACTTGTTTCCAGTGTTAAATAAAAGGGAGAGAGCCTTAGCCTGTCTTTGACAATGTCTCATGGTATAGTTTCTGTCAAGTTCAGTAACCAGACACTTCATGCCCAGATGGCTTCTCTCTTACTGGGGCAGTGCCTTCAGAATGGCATGCACCTCCTCAGCAACAGCTGCTAGAGAAAACTGGAACTGTTCCTGTGAAATTGATCATGAAAAATATCTATTATGATTCAAAAAGATGGATATTTAGAGGTCATTCCTTCAATAATTCACCTGAAACTTTAGTGTATTCATGATGAAGTACACTTAATAATATATTCACAGTTCAAATAATGCAGAGTGCTGGTACTCATTGAAAGAATTCATTTTAATGATATTTTTTTGTTAATTTTACCACAAAGTGATGGAAGTTAATTACTATCTTTGTCATAATTATTTAAAGGTTTTTGCTATTTTTATATGGATACTCATTAACTGAGGTCTATTAGCACAAAGATGATGCTATTAAACTCATCACGAAAGCACTTTGTTTCATTTAAAAAAAGTCTGTCTTTCTGCTCCACCTGGTCTTACAATACAAGTATTTACAAAGTAAATAGTAACAACTAATATGTTACTATGACTAAAGATAATTCACAATCTGAAGTAATGTTGCAGAGCAATGCTCTGGAGGTTTAAATTAAGTTACCTTAGTTTTCACCATTGACATTCGTTGATCACGAATATGCTCCAAGGTTGCAGCCATATCAATTTCTTTTGCTCCTGATTTGAGAAAAAACATGAAATTAAAGCATATAAACAGATGGGCATTGCTTGCAAAGCCAAAATGTAACATGAGCTACTCAATCACAATGCATTAAAAAATAAAAAATGTATTCTTTTTTTGTTGTTGTTGTTGTTGCTTTGAACAACCTGACAAACCATTCTACAGACTTCCTACTCAAATCACACCTACAACATGGCTTAAAAACGTGTTCAGTATTTTTATTTGTGACATTCATATTTCATGAAACTATGAAATTGGATTGTATGTATCAGATGACTTTGTAAACTGTAAATTAATAATAAATAGTTTAAAAAAAAAAAAAAAGGCATGCTCTTTTCAGCAACCTTTAATCCAATATGACTGACCCATTGTTCTATTCAAATGATCAGTTTTTTTTTTTGGATAAAGATCATATTTACAGAACATGTAAGAACTTTCATAATTTTGCTGGGATATTACTGAGATAGCCCTCCAGCCATAACCATTTCTATTTTTATTGTCATAACTTTGAGTTATAATTATGTCGAGAAAATTTTATAACCCAATGTTGATCACACAAAGAAAATAGTCCAAATTAAATATAATATCAAGACTAATCATTTCCAAGATCCTTGTGTGACAAGAGACATACCTTTGGCCATTTTGTTCAGAACCATGTCAATGAGACAGTAAGTGCCAGAGCGTCCACATCCGTCACTGAAAGATAAAGGGACGTAATCAACATAAAGTTTCTCCCTGAACTTCTTAGGAACGAATTAAGGTGCTTTTGTATTGAAACAAGCACACAGACACACACATACACACACACACACACAAAAACAAACAAACACACACACACACACACAGAGAGAGCGAGAGAGAGAGAGGAAGATAGTGGGGAAAAGGTGAGAGGGAAAGAGAGAGAGTGAGAGAAAGAAAGGAGGAAGGACAGGAAGTGCGAGAGAAGTTTTCAGGGGGAAGACAGCAAAGTAACACGGCGAAGTTGTTTAAACTGTATTACATCTTTAATGGAAAATGCCTCGACTTTCCCTTTGAATAAAACTCTCTGAAGGGAAGGCCTCCTTTTAGTTAACTGTTGTGTGCATTCTTCTAAATGTGAGACTATGTTTTATGCATCAGCAGACCTCAAATTGAACTGTAAAAGTAAATTACATTATGGGAAAAGTACTTTCTTGGCAGGACTTAATCTCATGAGCCAGTGCTGTTTCAACAGATGACAGTTGGCAAAATGTTTCTTCAAACCCTTGCATCAATCCAGAAGAACTTAAACTTGACTCGTTGTCAATGTCTAATCAAAGAAATATCTAAGCAGAATAAGAATCTGCTCTAGGTAAAAGTAAAAAAAATATAACAAAATAAAAATTAGACCCCAACAATAGTATGCAAACGTAGTCTCATGACCGAGGTGTCCATGTCTATGGCAGATTTCATGGTGTAAAATATATGAAACAAACTTTTCATGAGAAAATATCCAACCCTACTTTCTGAAAAAGTGCCATAAAATGCAAAAATCTCGAACTACAACATGAGCCCAGGTACATCTAAAAAGTTATGTTGCTATCAGTTATGACCTGGTCATTGTGTGAAGAAATAAAGAGTGGTTATGACGAAGTTAATCCAACGGAAAAGGACAGAGCATTAACTCAGTACCGTTTTACAGCAAAATGTTCACAGATGAAAGCTAGAAACGCGTATTTCAGAACCCATCGCAGCTCCTCCCCCCCCCTCCCCTTCTTTTTTTTTTTTTTAATAACTATACGCTGGAGAATTACATCACCTTAAGCGAAACCGGTACAGCCAGGAGGCGTTAAATTATGACGATTATTTGGATGGCATCATGCATAGCGTGGAATATTAAAAAAAAAACAAAAAAAACTTGTTCCTATTTCTACGTTCTTTTCATCAGGGCTCCATTTCCAAGAGTTGCTATGATTCGCGTTGAAGTTTATACAACGAAAAGTATGTGTACGTGAAAAATATATACTGAAACATTTTTAAAGCCAACTACAGAACGGATGCAAAAACTGCAATATAAACTCATCGTGTAGAGAGGAAATAACGGTTCAACGAGCACGAGACCGAGGGAAATTTGAAACAAGCGCCAAGTCACTTCCCATCAAAACATTAAGTCCAGTGAGTCATTTCTAAATTGTCAATGTTTGTTCAACGTATCGCCACTAAATTCTTCAAAAACGTTTTGTTTCTCATGAGAATCTTCATGTCATTGGTGCTTTCCTTCGTAAACAAGAAAAACCGTTGGAGAAACCTTGTAACAACTAGACTGTTTACTCCTCCATCCGTTAGTAGGAGTACCGAATTTTAACCCTAAAAGTGATTATCGGCCGATCTGCTCAGAAAATCCGTCACAATATTTTGCGTTTCAATTACTTTCCAAATACCATTATAATGTTTAAAGATATTCAATGTATTCTTAGTTTTGAATCTGAAATCTATTCGAAATTAATGTTCGATTCATTAATAAATTGAGTAATAAGGAAGTAAGGTGAATAGACTGTTTCTTTGGAATTTGTATTAGAGATATTTTAGATATCCTGGCGCTCCCGATTTTCTACTGAGACACAAAGGGTTAATGGTATTTAAAGACTAAAGCAAATTACAGAAAGTGGAGAGATGGGCAGATCCATGGTGTCTTGGTGTCATAAATTTTAAATATGACTGTCTGGAGAGTTATGAGGAAATTGGGGACTCAACAGGAAATTAAAACCAAGAAAGGGCCGTATTTGTGGTGTCGGTGGCCTAGCGGTTGGATCGTCGGATTCGGGATATTAAGTTCCGGGTTCGAATCCTGACAGGTCCCGACATTTTGTCCTTGGGAAAGAAAATTTACTCACACTTCCTGACTTCACCCAGGTTTGAATGGGTACCCGAGTATAGACAGTGATTAATATTGTTAGATTGATAAGGATTTGAGTGCCTCACAGGCAGCCGCCTTGTATGCTTCCCAGGAAGCTGAGAACGTTTACGAGAGTCCGTTTTGGGTCTGTCGGGGGTAATAATTGATTGTAAAGCGCTTAGAGCCTGTACAGTACAGGCATACGCGCTATATAAATGATCTCTACTACTATTATCTTTTCAGTTCAACACAATAGTGTTATGTTAGTTTTTGACCACGGTTGTGGACAGCTGAGATAACAAAAACTATAGGAGGTTGAAAAGTTTATAAAAAACAATCTTTTCAGTTTAATATAATCTATTATGAAGAGTAGTGATCCCCACCAGAAATGAATTAGACGACAGTCATACAAACAGACGGACAAACAAACTCACAGTACACACCATAGGAAAGGGCGGGGATCAGAAGCTAACAGTGGAAACAAAGTATAACAATGTGGGCTTGAGCTGAACTAAAACCGATTTCACTAGATCTACCGTTAAGCTATTTGCCCAGCTCCTTCAGAACTTTGATGTGAATCCCCATGTCCCTGTTGGTCCGTCAGTAGTGCTGTAAAGCTCAGAAAGGACAGACCAAACAACAACAACAGCAGTAACAACAACAATAACAACAGCAGTAACAACCACCACCACCACCACCAATAATAATAATAATCGTAGCGATAATAAAGATAATAATAACAACAATAATAATAATATGAATATGAATAGTAATAGTAATGCATCTTATGATAATTGTTGAAATAAAAGTAAATTTGAGAAAAAACAAACAAAACACAGGCAAGCAGACAACCAAACAAAACACACCAAATTTGGGAAAGATAAAGTGAATTATCAAAGGAAAGATGTGACGCATGATGAGGAGCAAAGTAATTTTTTAAAATAAAAATATGTACAGGTGAAAAATCTACAGATGACAAAGAGTTGACGTGAAGAAAAGGGGAGATCACAACGGAATGGGGAGAGGGTATTGATAGAAAATGATAGATTCATGGGTTTCATGTGTTTAACCCAAGAGGTTTCGCACAAAATGTTTGTACAATGTAAGTGATAGCTATTCATGTCTGAAAACAACAAACAAACAAACAAACAAACAAAAGGAAACAAGTGAGAGAACAAAAATGAAAATTTGATCCTATCCTGGATGGCAACATTGACACTAATAGTGCCATCTGGGACTAAATATTCATGCCACTTTACCATATCGTGTATTACGTGGAAAGTATCTTACAACGGAAAGTATAGTGAGTGATAATTGGCCAAATCAGCCTTTGACACCGTTAGAGTTAAAGAGAGGGTAAAGTTAAAGACTGGAGGACAAAGAAGAGCCAGATTAAATGATAAATGTCTGTGTACACCTACCTGCAGTGGACAACAATCGGGCAAGAGCGTCCACGGAATGATTTGTTCACCTTGCTGAAAATAGAGGAAAAATAAAAATTGAGATGAAACACTGTAACGAATTAAACAGGAAATTCTTGCAAATGTTCAGTGCAAACTATAGAAAAATCGGCTTAGATTATTTCTACTACAGCCCCTAACCCTAACTAGAGTGCCTTTTGTTTTTCACTCGTGTTCTTCAGTAGTCATAAATTCTATGAAATGTACTCGCTATTTTATGAATTTTACAGTCAATAAATCTATAAATCTTTCCCGAAAGTATTATGTTTTGTTTTGTTTTGTTTGCCTTGCAATTTGCACGCATTCGCTGGCCAGATACACAGTCCAATCTGATATGTACCCAGACGTTATTTTACCCCGGGAATGCAAGTAATCAATGGTTTGCCTACTGATTTCAATTTTTATATAGACCTAATGACGATTTTGTGTGCCCCTCTCAGCATGGAATAGAAAAAAAAAAAAAAAGTGGGAATTGATCATAAATGTTGTGTATGTCAATCAATTTTTTCTTTAAATCCTTATAAACTTAATGCTAGACACCTACAGAATTTTTCAATAGTCAGCCATGGGAGAGTGTCATAAAGAGGAGACAATAACGAAGACACCAGCCCACTCCCCAGTACAAAGACATAACCTACGCAGAAGCTCCCAGACATGGAACATAACCTATACTCAAGCCATAATATATATACAAAAGACTGGTTGCTTCTTAAAATTTTATGTCAGTTGTACATTTTCTTCTCTTTCTTTCTTTAAAAAAAACAACAAAAAAACTGTTGTTGTTGCTTGGAGCTAAATTATTGGTAGAAAATAAACACAAAATACCCCCTCCCCCAATTTTAATAGGTTTTAACTGTATGGGTAATTCAGACTTTTTCATTGCTTTTAATTGTAAGCTTATTAATTGAAATATATACCTCTCCCCCCCCCCCCCCATTCAGCTGCCCTTTTCCTTTCAGAAAGAGCCACGTAAAAAAAAAATACCTGAATGCCTAAGGTTCTCAAATGAAAAGGGAGCACAGTTTCCATTACGGGCCTTTAACAATGTTACAGCTGCAGTTGCCATCTCCACCCTTCTACTTCCCCTCCCCAGTCTGGTTGCCAGTCTAATCGATCCGTTTATCGGGTGAGGTACAGCAGACCAGGGGGAAAAAAAGTGGGGGTGAGGGGGGGGGGGATGCGACGCTAGTGGGACAACGTGCTTGCCTGTCACACTGTCGTTTTCCAAACCATTGACTTATTTACGATCAATCAGTCAGTCAAACATTAAGGAACAGCTGACACAACTAATGCCAGTTTATGTTCTGATTCCCCCCCCCCCCCACACACACACCAATCCTACCCCAAAAATCCTCCTGTTCTAACGATACCCGATTACTACAGTCGACTTCGATTTATATGGGCGAGGCAATGCAATAGCAAGCTACGAGTAGGCCTTACTGAAAACTAGGACACAGTTGATGCTTTGGTGCTAGGTCCAAAATGCCCCCCCCCCCCAACCCACACACACGCCGTCCTATCTATCGGGACACTTCCTGGCAAAATGATGAAAAATTTAAACGAAATCGAAATGAATGAATAACGATGCCACACTGAACATGAATCATGTCATTATTATTTTTAAAATATTTTCTTTGTTATTTCAAATTAAACAATGAGGTCAGAAAGAACGTACCCATAGGTACCCATGACTCAAACATCGATGGAGCACTTAAGTCTAAAAAAAAAAGAGAACAGAAAATTCTCCTCCCACTTTCCCATCCTTTTCCACGAAACCGCTCTGAAAAAAGGTAGCCCTACAGCATCTTAAGAGAACACACAAACAAAATCATACACGGAAAATTGTCTTTCCAAAAACACAATGGTCATGAATTAAATATTATGCATGGCAATTCTATCACATATGAATGAATGAAGAACAAATAAATGGGCGAGTGATTGATCAGAAGATGAAATGAGTGAATGTATCAATGCTCTGTAATGCAAGACGAATATGAACGAGTCCGTGAGATATCAAGTAGGAAAGGGTTTTAATAAATGATAACAGTATTATAGTGATGTACAAAAGCCCTGCCTTTCCGTTTATCTGTCTCTCTCATCCATACCTGTACACACACACACAGACACAGCCGTGCTTACACATGAGCTATACAAACACGCACAAAGGAATCCAGTGTAGGAATCGTACTATCCTGTAGGGTGAAAAAATAGTGATCACAGAGCAGCCAAGAGACCCCAACGCTACATTCATACGAATCAAAATAATAATAATAATAATAATAATATAATAATAATAATAAATCGACAGTTTCGTTAACAATTTGACAGATAATTAAAGGGCAAAGAAATATGAACATATGAGCATACAATATACGTCCAATAATTCTCTTGAAAAAAAAGTTATCTTTCAGAACTGAACCTGGAAAAACAATGATTTACTGCAAAATTCATTTATTGCAATCATTGCTTTATTTTATGTTTAACTTTGATATGTTCAATATGTTATATAACTGGAACAGGTACTAATACATCGCACTCAAAATGATGGGAAATATCATGACAAATAAAATGCATCAAAAGTTTCAAAGGGTCTCCCATGCGCTCATTATGACAAAAAAAAAAAAAAAAGGGTGATACAAAACCTACAAGAGGTGAGTAAATAATGGAGAGAAAGGGGTATCAAAATCTTGATGGAAAACTTGACTACTAGGAATAACTACAGGTGTGAGTCTAGCAGGCTGTCTCTACCAGAGAGACCAAGCAATGTTAGTAGCAGATTCCCAGGAGCAAGAGATTAGTCGCAGATGTTATAGGTAGTGTCCAAGTGAAGAACTGGTTGGCAGTAGCAAAGGAGATGCCAGGCATGCAATCCTGATCACTTTTGTGACTATGCAATTTGCCCACCGTACAATTGCTAAATCACAAAAGCTGTCAGATAAAGCAGCAGTTAGTGGTTATGGAAAAGCATAAGATTATACAAGTGTGAGAGAAGTAGTCTCGCAGGTTCCTTGTGGTTAAAACAGCACGACGCTCATGGTGGTGGCCATCTCTCTCCTCCCTCTGTTTCTGTTGTGTTCTCCCGCTAGTAATCACTGGGAACAATCGGCTTTGTCTTTCAGCTTACACGCCCACTAAATCTCAAATACAAACAGCGTTTTCTGGCAGAAATATGGAGCACACAATATCCTTGTAAAACGTCAGTCAATTCATCTCTTGAAATTGCCACTGGGCCTACTACATGCTCAGCAGCTGATGAAGTTGATTAACATTATATTGCTCTCACAACATTGCTCTGTGAAAACATCTTCAATTGTATCTGAGGATCACAATCCTTATAAACGATATGAGATCACAGAAAGATTATATAATCTGTGCTATGAACAAATTTGGCAATATGATCTCCAACTGCAGTTTTCATTCATAATTTAATCAGGCATGGCTATTCAGGAAGATTTAGCAATTGCGGTCTAATTAAGCCATCGCTGCTCTGTGATTCAGAACAATCGTTTCAAAATTCATTTTCAACAATTTCTTTCCTTATGGAAAAAAAAGCAAATATGAAAGAAATTTACTGCAGACAATATGTCCCAAAATAAACCGGATTTGGAAAGATAATATTCTGAGTTTTGGTTCCCCTTCTACGATCAGGTTGAAATGGGTTTTACATGCAAACTGATTTTGTTTTCGTATATATAAAAAAAAACAAACCTCAATAACAATAAGGTATAAAACATAAATACATAAACACAATCTTTCCGCTTCCTGGTTGTGGAAAAATACATCAATTGTAAAAGTGAATTCTGAATAACACAGCTTCGAAATATTGCAATTGCTGAGCATGGTGAAACACGACAGAAATGGATAACTTAAATCACGGACACAAACCGTTAGGCCATTAAACTCACATTGACACTATTTTTATTTTTCTGTTAAGATGTATATGAAACTATAAATACATTATAGCTGTGAATAATACTCTAAAAAAAACGACTTAAAGCGCGTAAAACAGAAAAAAGGCCTATTAGAATTTAAAAAAAAAAAAAAAAAAGTTTAAAGGTCATAACAAACAAACCTGTCGGCACAAGCAGACATGGACAAATCCAAGCCTGCATCTGCAAGCCTTTCATCACAGCTGAACTTTGAACCCTGACAGGCCATAACTTGCTCTATATTATACCATCTTCCCTAATCATTAATAAGCAATGAAAAACAGTATGCTCTCCACAACAGTGTTCGCAAAGATCCGCGCATGAATATTTAGTTTTACCTCTAATGGACTGCCTATAAATTAGGCCTTTATGCTATACACTGGTGCAAAAATACATTACATACTCAATGATGAAGAGACAACAGCTTGTGCAGAATATTATCGCCATTTTATGTTCTTTCAAAGCATTATAGTCGAGTAATGTAGGAAAAAAAAAACAAAAAAAAAAACATAAGCATCTCCAGAAGAAGTCTAAGTAGAATAAGAAAACGACAACAAAATCAGTTAAATCAAGAAAAAAAAAAAAAAAATCTGTCATTTACTAGTGAGGCAATGTAAATAAACCTATTGCCCAGTACAAAGTATAAAGGTAGCCTCTATGGTTAAGGATCGATGATTAGATACGTATATAGGTAACTCTGGGTAGCTAAAAGCATTCGTTGCCGGTAATATTAGTAAAGGGATAGATAATCAAGAAGTCCACACAGTGTCAATACAGATATGAGATATAATATAAATATGCTTTAAAGTATATCGAATATACATTCAGGACACTGGCAATGCCATTACTGTACGGTCAAATTCACTGAACAGAATCTGAAAGATAAAACTTTCATTAATTTATTGATCTTTTTCGCTAAGTATTCACCGGCGTCTGGATTACTCGCTTCACAGTCTGCTGAAGAACAATGATGTGCCACGGTGAATAACGAATCTGTATCCTGTGTCAAATAGGTCTTTTGTTACATTCACAGCTAGTCTGATGCCTTTTCAATGTAAGAGTTTATTTATTGCTGGGCAAACTCCATGGACTGGCAGGCTGGGCTTCTTTGAACCAGTGATCCTTGAAAACACTTCACCAACAACAGCATACCTCTCCTCCCTTTTCTTTTATTCCATTCAGATCTTCTTCTCCCCCCCCCCCCCTCTATCTCTCTCTCCCACGCCGCAAACACATGCAACAACAACACAAAAAATACCATAAAAGGAGTAAGTATACTATTTTGTCAAGAGACTGCTAAATGCTCAGGATAAATTCACGAGAAATATATAGCTAGTGACTTGGTTCAAAAGAAACATACGGTGAACTCCGTTCTCTGTTGTCCTATCTCCATTTTTCACATTTTGAAAAAAAAAAAAAAAATGATGAGTTGTGTGTTTAGCTGGCGACTGTTTTTTCACACAGGACAAAAGACAAAATGATTTTCAAAACATACCTGTTTGGGCAAGTGATTGGTGAAATGACTACAGTAAATAAAGTAGATTTACTATTCCTTTGTCACACGACAAATTTATCTCCAAATCGCCCAAAATGGAGATAGGACAACAAAGAACTGAGCTAGTGACACAATCAACGGAAATCAAGTATCGTTACCCACTAATCTGGGACTTCACAAATGAAATCATAATCATAAGAAAGAACGCACCCCAGCCCTAAGTAGGACATGGATATTTTAATAAAAAAAAGTATAGCAGTGTTAGTACTAATGATATTCTTGCCAATACACACATACTCACTATGCTTGTATTATAACTGGTTGCAAGTCATAGAAATTATCAGTAACAATAGGACCTATCAGCCAGCTTAGGATTATGATTACAGCAACAAGTCATATCAATTTTTTTTAAAGAAAAAAAAAAAAATAGAGGTAT
>JBCAUA010000001.1:5406269-5416282 GCA_038406235.1 Peronia verruculata | reverse complement strand
AGAAGGCAATGTTTCCTGAATCTGCCTTGTTCTGGTGTTGTTCGTTCTTGATATATATATATATATATATATATATATATATATATATATATATATTCGCATGTAAGAAAAAAAAAAAAGTATCTTACAAAACGTCTCATCAGCAATGAATGAAAAGTCCTTCAGGGGGCAATCAATGATTTATCTCCACTTCCAAGACGGATTTTTGTATCCATTGGCCAATGCAAATGACGACCAGATAGAGTGCATGGCCATAAGATACGTGGCTATATAACAGGGCAAAAACTGACACAACACATTGCTGTTTTTTCTACATCAAACTGCTAAAATTTGGGTGACTTTAGTTCTAAAAGAAAGATTTTCATTTTTAGAACCACAAAATGACGTCCTCTTCACAAAGGAAGAGCCTGCTGTTGACCAGTTTTCAATCAGCCAGCGTTAACAGGGCGAAACACAAATCAGCTCCACTGATTGATTCTTGACTGAACTCGACCAAAAAAAAAAAAAAAAACTCACTCTGTTTAGTCCCAATCCATTTCAGAAGACATAGTTCTTAATTCCTTTCCGTAATATTTTGACCATGTGAGCCAATTAAATTCAGTGCAAATATTCGATCATTTGTTGGTATACATAAAACTTAATTCAACCTCAGCAATGTATCGATTCTACGTGCTAATAGATTTTTAGGGCCAGGCTTTGAACACAAAATCGGGCTTCTATTACTGTTTAAATCATTTCAAAATATTAGAATTAAGATTTTTAAAAAATACATAAAGAAATAAAGAAGGATCATCTTCTGTGTACTTGTTATATATATGCTATTTTACGTTTTGGGTCAAATGTATTAAATGTACAAATCCTGCATCCATTTTCAAAGGACTGAGGTATTATGATGCATGCATTATGTCCGCGGACATCATTCTGTAGAAGACCAGGCAATCCCTTGTGATGTAGTCTCAAAGATTTCTTGCCGTGTTTATCAAATCTAAGCCCTTTTAGAAACAAGAACCTTCCCTTTTCCATAGCTACGGAAGACAAATCAATAACAACAAACCTCAGAGTTGCACCAGGCACATTAATCCTTAGTTATTATTCCCCAATTGCCTTTCTCTCGTAATATTCCATTACTGCCACGCTGGGCGCTTATTTAAACATGCCGCAAGAAAAATTACATCGTAAAAAGGAAGTGGTAAGCTTTGAACTGTAATCTGGATCACCGTTCTGAGCAATTAGGTAATCACATTTATGCATTCCAAGAAGAGACATTATGAGAAATTAACAAACAATCGAGACAAAAAAAAAAAAAAAAAAAGAAAAAAAGGCCATGACATAAGATTAGATTGCTTAAAAACAACAACAATTTTTTTTTAAACAAACAAAACATAAAATAAACATAACACAAACGCACAGAAATCTAAACGCACAATTTTAGAACAAGACGACCTGCAAAATTCTGTGCCCTTCTAATAATTATATTAAATGAAATCGATATGAAATATGTTTTACAAGTATTTCTCTCACAATATCCTTTGACAATGACCAAGATACCAAAGGTGATAATGCATGCTCTTTTGACTTTACATTATGTATTCCAAATTATAATACTGACACACTCGTATTCGAATATCTCGACTCTTCCCGAGTTTTAAGTCTCCCTGACTTTGACAAAACGCCTATTCCTCAATTACAACTTTGCTGTTTCGAGAAAGCCAAGATTTAATCTTTGCGATCTTTGTTTTGACACAGAGTGAATAAAATGCAGCTTTTAACGAGTGAAGTGATGTCACAGGATGCATTGAATCAAATGCAGTTTCTAGAGAACGAAAGCGATATAATGAGCGGTGTTTTAACATCGCGGAAAGCTACATTTAAAAAAAGAAGGAGAAATAATTAAAAGATTTGCCATTAGGCGATTTGTCAAAGTATAGAACAGCTCCCTCCCCTTCTCCCCTCCCCCCCTCCCCCAACTCACAATCTTCTCTCTAAGCTCACGTTAAAACTGATCGCTCAATCAGCGTTACCTGTCATCCTGCCTAACGCAAGGGTCATACTTTAACCACTGGTGCTTTCAAAACATTCGAAAACATTTCTCGATTCGTCAAGATTTAATTGTTTCATTAACTGCTGTCAGATATAATATAGGACTATCAAGGATAAAAACCACGAAAATTGAAAGCGACAGGCTTTACTTTACAGAATATTGTTGTTCTCTTTTTTTTTTTTTTTTCAGATGGCCTTCATTAGAACACGCTGCTTAATGAATGATATCATCAAGAAATACGCTCCAGTAGCGATATTTGATATTCTCCTCACAGAATATGAACGAAATTTGACGAAAAAAGACTTAGGGAATGATACTGTTGAATCTAAAGGGGATTTAAGAGATGTATCCCAAATGCTAAGCGACAAATAATTTTAAAATAATAATAATTAAAAAAAAAAATAATTTAAAAAAATAAGCGTTTCGATTTGACACACGGTTGGAAAAATCCACTTTCATACATTTATCAGTTGATTCGTCTTTAAGATCTCAAACACTCACACACATCTGAATTTAAAGATATATTTCATAGAAAACGCACTGTTTTCATAATTTGCAAGGCTGCGTGTAAGCTTTTTTTCGTTAGAGATGACGAGGGTTACAAAGAACGTGTATTCATGCTCAACTTGTGGCACTGTTTGTTGTTGACATGGCAGTAAGAACAACCCCAGACAGCATCCTCTTCTTTTCTTGGGGGGGGGGCGAAGACAATAAATATAACGAAATCAATCATAAATGAATTCCTCCTCATCTACTGTCATCTCTTTATTGTAACTTCGAAGATATTATTGAATCAAGTAAAGAGTAATTCACTGAAATTAGAATCCTGCCTGTATGGGGATGAATTACCTGTCAAAATGAACAAGACGTATAAAGTCACGTGCCTTTATTATATTTATTTGGATACCAACGTCTTTCGTTCAACTGACGTTGCCAACCCAGGGTGTACAGAACATTTTGCAACAGATTTACATTTTGCAACAGATTTAGAGTTATAGTTATGACTAGAAAACGCCGTTTTGCTAGACAGGCATGCATTAGTACGTTTTCGTGATGTGCTGAACTTGAAACAAACGTGTCTCGTACATTTAATGCAAATTGTGTAAAGCTTTCGAAGCGAGAATTGTGAAAGAGGGTCAAATGTCCTGCTCTACAGACTGTGAATCTGTTTTCTAGGTTGGTAAATGTACCGATAAAACTGGAAGGAGTTAAAGTCGTGACAACTCGACGGACAATTCAGTGCTGCTCTATCTTTCGTTGTTTCCCGCGCTCTTTGGCGCTGACGTCACATTGTTTCCGCTCTTTTCGAACAGACACAGCTAAAGGGAAAACAAGCGAATTACTGTAGGAGGAAAGCGAAAGAGAAATGGAAGAGTTGAAATAACAATAATGATAGAATGAAAATGAAAAAGGAACAAAAAACGTCCTGAGTAAAATGGGAAACGGAGTGAGTGGGAGAGGGTTTGAAAGAGCCGTCGCTGACAAGTTAATGTCGGAATGCAGCAATCTGTGCTGGGCGTGTTAGCGCTGCCTGCTAAAAGCTAATGGACATAGATTACTTCTTCGATTGATTCACCAGGCCCCAAGTCTGGTTTTCCTGCTCACGCCGAGCGAAGTCTTCCTGATGCAAACCTTCCAGGCCAAACCACAAAGCACAGAACTACAATAATAGGGCCATTGCTCTTAATATAAAAAAGAATGCCTCATGTTACAAACAAACACCGTTACAAAAAAAACGGAAACAAAAAAATGTCTCTAATATAAAACACCAATGCTTCCTATTACATCACATACATACGATTAAAAGCACGCGCGCGCGCACACATGTACACGCGTATTTCATTCAAGGCAGCAGCATTGTGATTTCTTAGGCAAGAGATTTTGTATTTAAAAAAGAAAAGAATGTAAGCCGAGATGTTGTACATGTATTTTCAAATCAAAATAAGAATGGCCTGAAAATGATGAGAAGATAGGAAAAAAAAAAAAAAAAAAATCCACAGTCGACTACTAAATATTCATGAGACCCCAGGACAACAAAATTATGATATCTTCCGTTGTGATGTTTTTGGAGCTGTGATGTACCTTTTCTCTTCATCACACAAGAATGAAAGTACAATTATCATTTTATATAAGTGTCTTCAATTTCAAGAATCAGATTCTGAACAGGCAAAACTAAACTCTAAATCTTAACACACAGTAACAGCAAATATGAAGAGCCAATAACCTAAAATCAATGAAATATAACTGGGTTGAACAAAGTTTCCTGTTTGTTGGTAATTCACCACGGTAATCATCAACATCCCCATCGTTTATCTAGAAATGTCTTAAAATCTAAGACTGTCTACCGGCAACTAATCAAAATACGCCATATGAAACAAATAATAATAAGAAGAACTCAGCCTGGTATAAATTGAAAAAGCTGAGGTCACTGACCAAATTTTCGAGCGTTGCTAACCCTTCTTCGGGGCAACAAAGAAAACATATAAACCGTAAACAGGGTACTGATACACATGAAAAACATATCAAAATCATAATCGTCATCAACAGAAACAACTACAATATACAAGAGCATATCTAAAACGGTACATATATTCAACTGCATAAAGTATGTTCTGTTATAACACAAAAGGCTGTCATCCAGATAACTTTGCTGGATGGCCATATCTCTGTTCTTCGTTGCAGGATATAAGCACTAATGTAACAGCAGGCATTCAACTCAGTCAATAAATTACGCGATAATTCAGGGTAATAGATGGTTATAACATTTCCTCAAACCCAATACTATTACAATGGAAGAACCAATACGCCAAAGTGATTTCTATGATTATATCTCAGACAACCATTTAGATTTTTTTTTTAATCCTCTGGCAAAAATAGATTAAATTAAAAGACCCCGTGCAACACTCAATATTTAATTAAAAATTATGCATGGCAATGATGGTATTTATATTTATTCTAGATCCACCATTCGTAATGCGATCATTTGGTTCACGGCCTGAGATTATTTCTATTTTCTATGATGCACCTGCTGTTTGCTATAATATGGCGATCTGTTGCATCCCGCAATGTAACGTCAATATAGAAAATTACCCTGGTTTGTAGCCTTTTTTGCAACTATCAAAGCAACAGTAGCTGATAAATATCAGGTGTGATGATAAACTGTATTTCAAGATAGGGTAAACGGTGTTAAAATTTGACGTAAACATTGGCAAAGCAACTTGAGCTTTTCGGGTGCTGGAGAGGGAATTAAGACCTTAATGTGCAGGTGCCGGGGTGCTTATAAAATACTCAAGGTGAAACCGTTGTTGAATTCATACATTGGCGACAAACTGATCTAAAAGTGAAAAATATCGAGATTGAATCATCCACAAAGAAGACAGGTATGATTTTACTGCAGGATAGTTCAGCGAGTTCTTCATTTCGCATTCTGTGAATTATAATTAATTCAAGTAAAGGTAGTTACGGTCAATTTTTTTTTTCTTTCTTTGATATATATATATATTTCTCTATTACATGAAATCATTAATTTTCATAAACGATAACTCTGTTGATGAAATAAACTGATTAAACAATTTGACCAGCCAAAGATTATTGTCTCAATTGAGGATATTATTCATAACGTATTTGCATTAACACAGTAACTTAAATGCTGGTTGACAATCCTTGTCTTGGTGTGCAAGACATTTTTGTGACTTGACGGTAACAACAGTAGTGCTTAAGTGGTGGAGAGAGAGAGAGAGAAAGAGAGAGAGAGAGAGAGAGAGAGAGAGCGCATCATACGACCGGTATATGAATGATGAATGTCTAACTTGTTATCACTTTAAGACAATGCCGTGAGAATTTGCAATGCTGGACTACTTTCGTTTCTTTCTAGTTTCCAAACGGGTTCTGCTCCATCGATGTTTCTTTCCAGATCCACCCCGGGCTGGATATTAAAGTGGATTAAAAAAGGAACAGAACAATTTACCACTGTTTAAAATCCACGTCACAACAGCACATGTCAAATTTTAAAGAAAAATGAATGATTTGCATGCAGTTTGTAATTCCTTTACGTCATTGGAACGTCTATATGCAAATGAAGACTGGCTATAGAGAAAATGATATTTTTACTGATCTTTTTAAAAAAAATGTTTTTTCTTCTTCGTCTTCCACTTCTGGTTCGTCTTCTCATTTTTGGTAAGCGATTTTTTTTTTAATTTGTGATGGAAAAGAGCAGCTAAGTGTCTGAGTTTACGATCTGTACCCGGAAGGAAAATGGCGCTATGGACCTGGCAGGACATTATGATCAACTAGATATAAGTATTTTCTGTATTTCATAGAGTGAAATGCTGTTGAAAACAAACCAAAAATAACCAAAAACACGATCTCAAGATCTTGTACCTCTTTCTATTTTCGGCTAAGCAAACAAAGCAACATCTAGAGCAAACACAGGGACAGTGAAAGCAATGCGATCAGTAGAAACTTTGACAATGACGTTGGCGGCTACAGAGAAGACAACGAGTGAAAAGAAATCTGCCAACCAACGACGTCTAGATCTCAGCAGGTGGGAGGTTCAAATACCATTAAAAGGCGTATTGGCGTAGTTACGAGTTTCTAGTATTAGAAGATGAGACGACGATGGCTACAATGCTAACAAAAAAAAAAAGCTGCCATTTATCGACATCTTACTAGGTGAAATGTTCAAAGACAATAAAAAGCTGTATTAATATAGCTACTACCATTCTAGTCAGATCAGACCCAGGGAGAGAATGAGATTTACTGCACTAACTAAGCCAATCACTCACCCTGTTCCCTCCTCCTCCTGACCCGCTCCATAGCTCTAGGGCGCCTAAGTGCATTTCATGACTGATAGAGCGACTGAAACACATCCCGTCCCTGACAAACCAGCAGTAAATAATTAGGCCATGATTCATCCCCAAGCTATGGAACATCACTTACAAGGCTAAGGAATTAGGTCTGACCGCTGTAATGGTGCTCATTTATCATATAAAGGTGATTAAATATAGGCATGGGACTGACATCAGGTTTTATATTCCACTGCATTGCAAGGCAATTTTCTGCCGCTCGACCGATCATGGCTGAACTGATAACGGCATGATCTAGAAACGACAGCTGCTATTTCAATGCTGATATCAAACAGGCATACAGGCAAATGAAGTTCTTATATGTAAAGACAGTTCATTAGGCCTGGATGAAACTATTGAGACTGCATCAGTTAATAACTAAAATCGACAAATAGGTTTCTCTTTCGTTCTCTCTCTCTTTTGATTTCTCTCCTTTCTCTCTAAGACTGGAATCAGAATTTGAGACATAAACTCAAAGCTGTCTGACGAAATATAATGGACCCAACTAAATGGTTGATGAAGAAAAATCGATCCTGCTCTCAAGCCAACGAGGAGAAAGGGGGCAAAAATCTGTTCGTCGATAGCAATGAAGGAAGCTATAAACATGGCCTTCTACTCGAAATAAATAAACTCGTGTACAAGCCGACCATCCCCTGAGAAAATATTGTGCCTATTGGCGGTGACACGGGGCAAAAGATGGGTGTCTGGATAACCAGGCCGATTGCATCGTACGGCAACTCATCGCATCAGTCACGGCGACGGGTCGATAGTCAGGAAACGGTCGTTGGTCCAACGTGGAGAATCGATGCCGTGATTAGATCTCACTTATCATAGTATTACTGGCGAAATCGATTGATTCAATTCAACCTTTCAGGTTAAAAAAAATGTGGACAGCTCGGCGGATAACAGGGGAGAATTTCATTTCAGGGGCAATAGGGCATTTAGTTTCTAGCCTAGAAGAAACTGAATTGCTCAATTTACTCATTTTACCTTTTATTCATTTCTCTCTCCCTACTTTCTTGGAGTATTAGGTTCATTTTGAAGCAGCCAGTCTCATCTTCAAGCATAAAGTTCAGGAAAAACAAGTGAGTCATTTGAGGAGTCCCCCTATTTGTCCCGCTATTTCGCAAATATGTTTCACAAACCAATAACAATGTGGAAATCAATGCAAAATGGACACCAGTATGAGGAACACAAGGACGCGAATCGATTTTTTCCACAATAACAGCGACATCAACAACAGCAAAAAACAAGAACAACTACAGGGTGGGCCAGAATTCATTATTCATTTATTAGTTATATTTCTAAATATGCTAGTGTTGTACATTTATTATTTTATTTCAGAACATGTGTTCCTAAAAAAAAAAAAAAAACATATTATATTACATTGTCTAAATTTATTAGTTTATTCCCTGATATACCGAAGAACAATTTTGCACATCTGTGTGCTTATAAGCATATTAAAAAATACAACTAACGAGTGAGTCGTGAATTCTGATCCCCTCTGCAGATTTCTGGACGCCCGCACTGCACAGGCTAGCCCAACATTCAACTTTGTAGCTTAAGAGTCCTGACCGACTGACTGGTACAATGCCCTTCGTTCTGCAGCAGGTGGAGGGAGGACTCGGATCACGATCTTTTGATCCGCATTAAGCATTGTCTCGTGCTGGGACTGATGGCTCGTGTGATAAATAAGAATTCAGTGCTCGAGTGATAAATAAGAAGCAGCAGACACAGGAGGGATAATGCTCCTTAAACGCTAAACACGCTAAGCAAAAAGTACACAGTGCGGCCAAAACGGCTCAGTTCTAGTTACAGTTTTCAAGGCAACGGTCGAGGTTTTTCAAAAAGTAAAAGAAAACTAGAAGAGGAAGAAGACGAAGAAGAAGAAGAAGAAGAAGAAAAAGAAGAAGAAAAAGAAGAAGAAGAAGAAGAAGAAGAAGAAGAAGAAGAAGAAAAAGAAGAAGAAGAAAAAGAAAAAGAAGAAGAAGAAGAAGAAGAAGAACAACAACAACGAAGCATATAGTAGTACATGTAGTGGTACACAAGTCCAAGTAGTACACAAATTTGACCAAAGTTTTGAAATATTACACAATGCAGTATCAGGTCCTCTCTACGCGTTGTGGCTGTGTGATATATTTATCTCTTTCTCTTCTAAATTCTCGCTTCTCAAAGCAATAGATCAACTCATTTTGTGTTACATCTTTTCTTTCTGACGAATGTCCTTTTTCAAACTGTTGTTTTCATTAACATATTAACAACAACAAAAGTAACACAGATGACGACAACAATAACATCAGAAGAAACAACTATACTGATCGTTAAACTCTGCAGAAAACAAAGACATAGACTGAGCCACAATAAATCGCTGATCTGTCATTATAAAATGACCAACTTATATATATATATGTATAAAAGTTCAACTGTAGTATAGTAGAGGGCTAAAGCATAGATTTTTATTGAGACTGACAGACAAAGTAACACGCAACATACAGACTATGCGCTGCAATCGCTCTTTAATGTACAGACTACACCTTGTGATACAGCTGGTATGTTAAGCAATGATCTTTGCTATCCCTTGAAACCCACATAATATTTATAATTTCTACGGAATTTGGCTCAAAGAATTCTACTGAATTTGAAGCTGTTGTAACCAGATCTAAGGGTATTGAAATCATATCTCATAATTCGGGTGGTTGCAGACCTTGCGGTCAAATCACTCAGTCTTGACTTGCCAAGGTAGTCTAAAATGAGCTAAGAGTAAGTATGTTTTATTTGTCCAATTCAGATCTACTAGCAAAACATTGACCCTAATAATCTAAGAAGCCGTTTTAGTCAAAGAGCTTGTTTATTTATTTTTTAAACCATTTCTCTAATTGGACTCTGAAGATTAGAAAGATTTTTTTTTTAAATAGGAAGATAGAACGACAGACAAACTGACCGACGGACAGACAAACAGAACAGAGAGACAGAAAAAACAACAGAACAGACAGGCAGGTAAACACGAAAAGACAGGCAGACACGAAAAGATAGACGAATAGACAGACAGATACATAGACAGACAGACAGACAGACAGACAGATAGATAGATAGATAGATAGATAGATAGATAGATAGATAGATAGATA
>JBCAUA010000001.1:5368024-5378388 GCA_038406235.1 Peronia verruculata | reverse complement strand
AGAGAGAGAGAGAGAGAGAGAGAGAGAGAGAGAGAGAGAGAGAGAGAGAGAGAGAGAGAGAGAGAGAGAGAAACTGACTTGTTTTTCAGGTTTTGTATTTTAATGTTTTACTGTAATTTTTTTCACTTCGATGACCTCACTGTCCTTTCTGCAGCCTCTGACAACATGCACAATAATTTATGGCGCACACACATTGCACTTGTCGCGTACTCGCGCACACCCTAGATTAGATATTTGATAACTCATTAACATTTGATGTAGAGAGGATGACTTCTCACGCTCAATAAACAGCTGCTTTGAAGTGATGAATACAGAAACTTTTTATTTCAAATTTCAAAAAGAGGTCGCCGTGGCGTATTATGTAATCGATTTGGTATCAGTTACGTTCTTATTAGCCTTATATATTTCTAACTTAACGGAATAGAATTATTAATCTGATTTCTCTCACTGGTTTTGATTCTTGCTCGATCTTAAAAAGCAGTATCGTGAGAGTCAATTTACAAACACACGAGAGCCAGAATAGCGTACGGTATCATTGTCTTTCACAGACTCCCGATGAAAAAGCTTGGTAGCCCTTCACTATCTCACAAATACATGAAATTAGCCTGACGTAACGAATCCACACTTTACACTTAATTCAAGCTTCAGAGTTTGTCTTACTTTATCATTTTTTTTTAAAGCGAAAAAAAGGTTGAATTCGTCTCTGGGTCACACGCACAACGGCCATAAATGAAATAGCAGTCAGGAATGACATCTGATTTGACATTTGGTACAATCTAACGATTTCATAATTAAAAGAGAAAAAGAGCTCAGCATCCATTTCCATGTGTAACACGTCTTTAATCTTATTCCTATCTCCCCCCCCCCTTCCCCTTCGTTCCCTAAAAAATCATATCTGTATTCCTCGCTCCTAAAGAAAAAATGAAAAGCATTAACCCTGGTGAACGGAAATGTGTTATTTACAGCTACGTGTTGATCGATAAATTGCATAACAATCGATCCCCAGCTCCTCCACAAATAAAACAAAACCTCCGCTTCATATCGCTCCGTTGCCCGCCCCCTCTCCAGCACACAGTCCCATGGTACTTTAGATTGCAGGCTCACTGTCAGGAGCGTGAAGGCAAGGCAAGCTATCTCTGTCCACCAGACTCGTCTCTGGCTGTGCGACATCCTTACCGACTGATCTTCGAGGGCACACAGGCTTTGACAGCATCTCCATAAATTTTCTTGGCGTTGCGTAGGAAAAGTCGATCTTGACCGACGATGCATGGCATTGCCTCTCTTTCCTTTATCTCCCCCCCCTTTTTTCCGCCCCACCCTTAGCTTTTAAACTCTGGACATGTATTTTACGTTGCGTCGTAGCTTTTTCTTTCTTTGCATTTATTATTATTCAAGTCCCCTTTTCTCGCTGAACAAAGCAGATTTAACTAATTTGTCAGAGAGAGAGAGAGAGAGAGAGAGAGAGAGAGAGAGAGAGAGAGAGGAGTCTTATTAAGCGGCAGTTGAATGATGTTTGTTAGAGATTACTCGTTTCTTCCTCTCTTTCTTTTCGGCACATTTTCTTATGAATCCAGAGAAAAAGTCTTGGGGTTGATTAGTGATTACCCTCCCATACCCACTTAACTAACAACGCCATACGCTCCTGCATGGCAAGAATGAAGAAAAGATCACTGCTGAAATTCATGATCATTTCCTCTTTCGAATGTTCTGTACTAAACTGTGGGATGCTAAAGCTATGACTGTCTTAACCAGAAAGCTCTCAACGTGCGATTTTTGTGGTAAAATATTTACCGAGATAATAATGAACTATATACACACAAATTTGCATCGTGAAGTGGTTGGGCAGGTATATTGAAAACAAGAGTATTAGAATTATTATGCCGTGGGAATACACAGGATATCGAAGCATGTAGCTCGTGAAGGGGAAGCTAGACCAAAGCCGGATATTTTATTCATATCGTCCAATAAAAGTGTTTTACTGTCTGTTTAAAATTATCCCTTGCGCGGAATACTTTTTTTAAAAATATCTACTTCATTGTTTCGATTTCTTTCCCCATTTTTTTCTTTCTTCCTTCTTTCTTTCCTTTCTTCTCTTTCTCTCTCTCTCTCTTTCTGGAAATGATCTTTCGCTAGACCTCTTATGATGGGCATCTCCTTGTAAAGTGTGTCTGGAGTTTAGAGGAAAATACAGGAACAGAACGACGAGACAAAAATCTATAAAGTCAAAGTTTATTTTAAAGACAGCAGTTTCCTTTTAATCAAACTCGAGGGTGTCTGTATCGAGCTGAACCTCTTCTATGACCTTACTTCAGGATATGCCGCTCTAATCTATGTACATTTCCCCCTTACTTTATCCAGATATGAAATAGGGCCAAAACGATCAAGAACAAGGTACTATTAATTATACGCTTTGCTTGACAATTGGATAAACTAGGTGTACACCAACGTTGCTTAACAAAATGCTTTTTTTTGTTACAGTTTAAATCACTCCTCATCTATCCAGTTAAAAGTTATCACAATAATGAGAGACCACTAATCAGTTCATTCTCTAGAAACTACACCTTGCTCACTACGTGTTTCACAGAAGTAGAGAAAGATCTCAAAACTGGACCATGCTTTTCTTGAAGAAGAAGTTCTCAAAGAAAAGGTGAGAAGTCAAAGTATTTCAGTGGTAAATGCTGTCTTCAGGATATAACTCAAGTATATGAGGAAGAGAGTTCACATATCCATTCTCACCTGGTAGTCTTTGGAGGCCTCGTTGCCGTCAGCGTTGGAGGCTAGCTGGGCGAGCTTCTGCTTGGACCTGGAGTGTCTCTTGATGAGGTAGATGGTGACCACTGCCAGGACCACCCCGGCGATGGTGCCCACCAGGATGAAGGTCAGCACCACATAGTGATTGTTCTGTGTCAGCTCCACGGGAGTGCCCTGCAAATATCAGAAACATAAATGTTCGGTTAACCATTTCACCAACCCAAATACTTGGCGTTCATCCCGTCAAGGATATGAATATCGTTGTCCAAATCAATGATTCATACATTAGTAAAACAATAACAACAACAGCAAACAAACAACCAGCTTAACTTTTTTTTTTGCTGAGAGCCACCCACCATATGTCCACTCACTACAACATATGCCAAATCAGATCTTTGAAATCAGTATTCATAATGTCAACATCACATTTGCCAACTGCATTTTGCCTGGCAGTTCACAACTGACATATGATTCACTATCAGTTCTTCAGAAAACAAAGAATAAAGTGCTGACACGTTTTGTGTCTTCGTTAAGAATGACTGCCGTAATCTGATTTAAGAGGTTGAGCCCACACCTTAAACCTGCATAGGTCATTGTTCCGGCAGTCAAAAGGGGAACATAATTATGTTCAAATTTAGAACATCTTTGGTCTGAGACTGATGCCTCTCCTCTATTAAACTAGTGAACGTAACAAGTACAGAAACACCGGAGGATCGTCATTGAGCATTGAGATTGTGCATTGTTTGTTGGGCAAAAAACTCCGTGGCCATAAAAATGTACTTGGAGTGGATATTATTTAAAATTAAAAACTCCAACGCAGTTGTCAGAACAGACAAATAATCTATAATGCCATAGGGTAGTACCAGCATACTAACATACTCTGTAATGGTTGTGATGTAAATCAAAATATCTCAGATCTGTGACGTAAATGTTCTCGAGCTAAAACTACTCGGATTATCCTTCATTTTTGTATTCTACTCTTTTGAATCATAAAATGACATATTTCCAGCAATGAGCTCAAGAGAGCTATTCATGTTTTATATCACAACACTGGTTTCATCCAGTGCATACATCAATCGTAAATGACTGGGTGTTCTTATTTTCTGAATAGTTAACCATTTCAGTGTCGGCTATACTGTGACAAACACTGGTGAGTAACGAGCTGATAATGGTAATTATTTATACCAAACCAGTCTCTCCAGAATGTATAAATAGCCTACTGTTGAAATTATTCTCGTGACAATCATGACTTCAGTACTACATAGAATACATTTACACCTACGATTAGGGAATCGAATCGGTGAGTTAGTGCTTTGTTCCAAATTCTAAGATATAGAGACACAAAAAGTAGAAAATCTAAGAGAATACAATTATTCCAAGCATTTGTAAAGACATTTTGATCCAAAGATGCAAGCACTTAACAGACCCTATAAAATTCTGGTTATTTCTTGAAGGTAATTAATTAAAGATCAGTTCCGAATTCATGCACCTGTCGTGAACAGTGTCACAGCCATTTTCACTATGGATTATTGTACACCGTTGCAAAGAACAAAATGTGCAAAGTGTTGATATCAAGTTCAGTTGGGACAGAGAGAGTTTGCGTGTAGCACTATTACTATCGCTAGTAATGAAACAAAAATCTTAACAACTACAAAACCAACCTACCCACGCAGAAGGGGAGACAATGAACGCTTTTTCAATCAAACAGGAAAGACTGGCATAGATTTTCCACTTAACAACAGAAGCAAAACCTCGCAAAGAAAGGCCGGAGCTGACTCGCTTGCAAAACTCTATTTCTTCACCACAAGACACAACGATTGTAAAACAAAGATGAAGTGTGTGCGTGAGGCCTTGCAGTGAGCAAGTCTGGGCAGGCCAGACTGACTTGTCATCGGCCTAATGGCTGCGCGCTGAATGGAAGATTAAATTCCACTGTGATCCTATCGGCGTGTGTTAAACAGCTTTGATGGCATCATCAAGGGAAAAGACCACCGAGCGAACTCGAGTCAATAGAGCATCGAGGATAGGATCGATCGGATCGATAATTAATTCATTTAACAGAAGATCAATAACCTGCCCATTCATTTGAGTGCAATTGTTGCAGATTGACAGGACTGGAAAACTGATTCATTTTGCAGAACATAAGACATCATCAGCTCTATGGGACCCGTTGTCTAGGATGCGTAGCAAGAAAGGGAGAAAACCCAGTTGGGGTACAGCATGAAAACGATGGGTGATTGTTCTTTGCTCTGGTCCGAGATTGAGCGGCTTAATCAGCGCATATGGATATTTTTCACTGCTTCTCAGCGGTCTAGGGGCACGGCCTGCGTGTGTAATCACTCACAACGGGGCTCGTGGTTCATGTTAAACCGTCGAGGGCCAGCTGAGAAGAGCCCGAGTCAATGTTGACTCTGGAAACTGCTCGACCAGGACCGTCGCTAGAAGCCAAACGGACGACCTAGAATCTCGCAAAATGAGCAGAATCAAATTAACAAACATAACGCTCTTTCTGAACTCCAAAACGCTCAGTAAAAACTATAATAATAATATATTTCATATTTGACCCCCTAGGCCCTAACAACCCCTGCAACAGTGAGCAGGACATTATGGCATTATAATATATTCAAACTGGTTATTCATCGGCCATTTTAAACAACCCACTGCTTTTACTTCTAAAGTCGTATAATATACCATAAAAGCTTAAATCGCCCCGAAGCTCAAGCAGAAGGGTTACCTTCAGCTCAGGAGCTCAAGGCCCAAAAGGTTGAGGTGATAATATAAGATCCGTTCCAAGTGTTGCTTGGACGGGAATTCTAGAGTTAACATTAATGAGCGAGTCTAGGCCAGATTTGCTCTTTGACACTTTTAGGAGTAAGACTGCGGCAAAGAGGGACCGGCTCCTCAACTGTAATCTGCCGTTTACGAGCCCAAGATGATTCTATTGCAACACTATGGTTTTCGGCTTGCATTTCGGGGGGATACCTAGTACTTTTGCTGGGTATTTATTCAACGCCAGCTGTTGAACTTAAATAAACATACCTCGCTACTATGTGCTGTCTCATAGCTCCATTTGTTTTTGTTTCGTTTTTTGGTATTTATAAGGAAAAGTATATTGGTAACTCGCACCAGTAGAGTTATCCAGTTACACAGATTTTTTAATCGTAAAAGTATTATAAGCAATTTACTAGGCAGTCATTAGCTTAACATTTATTCTGCAGATCTTAAGCACTACCATGGCCCTGAAGGTTCGTGATTACATATAAAGGAAAAAGGTAAAGTGAAATAAAACACAATGAACAATAAAACGAAATAAAATTGCATAGGATACAAATAATAAAAATAAGAATAAAATAACATTAGATGTCGGACATAAATTTTCGAACATTTTCTTTGCTTTTTTTTCCATTTGCATGTTTGTGGAGTCTTAATCAATCGGCATTTCCATTTCAGCGCCACACATCACATTTAACTTGATGCTCCCATAATGTCGGTGATGAAAGCCACAAAAACATGCAATACACGATAGCAAGAACTCCAGATGATCACGACAGCAAGAGAAACAAATCTTCTCTCACAACTACAGAGCTTTCTCTCCATCAACTGTCCAGGGAATAATTAAAAACTGATTATTCAAAAAAAAAAAAAAAATCTCTAAAATCTATTACTCAAAATAATCATTCTTTTATAAACTATCTTTATTTGTCAGTTGGCAAGTAGTTTTACAAAAGCTTGCCTAAAAGTCCAGAAAGGCCAGAAACTGCCACATTTATCCGTGGACAAACCAGAATCCCAGTGCATCATTATCCACTGTATGAAAAATATGTAGAAAACCTATAAACGACTAAGCTGTTTTTCGAAGAAAACATTTATAATAGCTAAATAAATATGCCATTTATGACTGAAAGAAAAAAAGAAATCGTTGAACTATATCCATATTGCTTATTTGATCGGACTGCCTCAAAGAGAGAGAGAAAGAGAAGAAAAAAAAGAATAAAATATCTCAGGGCAAAACTCAGAGTTTAAAAATTATGCAGACTACTTGGAAGCATTTGAAATTATTAATGTTTTGAGTAATCGAAGGGAGAAACTCACACATGGTCAAAGTAAAATACAATAGCATCAAGCCCACTTCAAATTGAAGCACTGAACATTAATTTTTCATTCTGGTCCAATGTTCGGCTGGCTGCAGAAGTGCTGCATTATGGGAGCTAGCGGCGTATCCACGTGGCCGGTGTGGGCTGACAGTGGATAGGAAAATGTTGAGTAGCTTACCTTGATGTCAGGGCATCCACGACACTGGCATTCAGCGCACCGAGCACCGGACCTACCCGCGCACAACAAAACTACACGTCATGCCAGGTTTGCGATTGCAGGATGTGAGGACTGGGAAATGGAATTCCTCTGTGATTGGGGGCAACATTTGCATAATCAATAGCAGGTCTGCGTTTTGACTCCTAGCCCAGACAGGAGAGAGAACGAGTGAGCGCGACAGACAAGAGAGAGAATGAACGACAGAAAGAGAGAGAGATAGAGAGAAAGAGAGAAAACACTCAAAGAAAGAGAGTGGAGAGACTGAAAGAAGGACAAAGAGAGACAATATGGGAAATAAACAAAGATAGAATGACAGAAAGAGAGGGAGAGAAGCTAAAGAAGAATACCAGTAACGGAAAAGCCGAATGTCACTCTATGATCATATGTGTTACTGCCGGCTTGTTCACACTCCTTGACTAAACGACCTGGTCAGAGTTCTAGCAACTGGCACGACGGCTAGTAAAAGCGATGAAACATGCATGCTATGCTCTTATCATACTCTTCCACACTAAATAGCGCCAATACTAATTCAGACCCTAGGATGACAACGGCGAAGACGACGACATACACGGCACTCACAACCCTATTCCCTTAATTCACCTGTCAAAGACACGAGGCTCCGGCAACAGCTAGAGGGACCAGGCCAGGGAAGGCCTGTGACAATGACAGCGGTGACATGCCCCGTCTTCACTGACCGATCCTTGTCACGCGCCCCGCTTTCTCCTCATGGGGGCTTGGACGACTGCCTTTGGGAAGAGACTGCAAGTTCCCCCGAAAAAAAAAAAAAAAAGGCAAAAAAAATTCCGAACTGTTTCTCCCAAGATGATACGCCATGCCGGTAGAAGGATCTCCCCGCGGACACCGAGGCTTCGCTTGCTTTGGCTGGTGGTTGGGTGAACGGCGACAGGTCAACAGTGCTGCCAAGGAGGGGGAAAAATGAGACTTACTCGAATCTGATGGTTCCCATCTGCTTTGTTTCATCCCTTTTTCACGACGTTGACAAGAGTCGCCACCACGCGGCGAGCAGCACGCTGTTTTTTGGCCAGCTCACCAGAAGGACACGGCGGGCGCTGTTGCTGCCTGCTCCCTCGCTCTCTGCCTCGCTCACCACTATATTGATCAACAGATTTTTACATTCCCGCCCAGAAAGGCCAGCTGACCAAAGACGTTGCTATGGAAACGCAAACTGTTTGCAGTGGCAGATATCTTGGAAGCTTCTGCATTAAAACAAGCCCCTTCTTCCTCTTCTATTGATTGGCCAATCTCCACCAATCTCAGCTCCCCACCCCAACCTCCCAAGTTCCCCCTTTCCTCCCCGTTCTCTCTCCCCTCCCCCCCCCCCCATCGGTAACCAGGGACATCGCAAGCCTGCCCTCACTAATGATAACGACAGCTGAGACCGTCGCCACCATCTCGTTACCAGCGCTAGGCCTACGGCTCTCGGCGACCACTCGTATCTGCAGAGCTGGTGTCAATATGCCATTCTATCTCCTACACTCTGTCCACCAGAGGACACGACATAACAAAAGCCCCTAACGTCAATGCAATTGCAGTACACCTTTTTATATTATCAGTCTTCTTCTCAGATTCTTTAAACAATGGTGAAAAGAAAACAGCCTTTGCATTACATAACGCTCTACAATTAATTACATGATAAGAGACGCAAGCAGACTCGCTGCTACTCCTTGTGTCTAGAAGAGCAAGCGATAAATAAAAGCAGATATCTGGTCCACATTCACTTTGAAACTTATCAAACAAACGCAATGAAAACGTCAGTCCCTTACTTTAAAAAGAAAAAGAAGAAGAAGATAATAGTTTATGTACAATGAATCGTTTCTTGGGAGAACTCGAGTAAGTGAAGGGTCTACAGCCACCTTTTTGCTGAAGACAGGACTATACCGAGGGTTAAAACCGTTCATTCAGAAATCTCATCGTTAACAAAAGTACAAGAGAATGATAATACAATAATTTCCACGGAGTCAAGAAATGTGTTAACAAAGATATCTTGTTGTAAGTTCTAATGCTATGTCATGAAATCCCTATCCGATCAGCAAAAGGAATGGCCAAAATAAAGAGACTGAGCAGAAGAAAACAATGGAGTGAGCAACTGACCTGGTACCTACCTACGAGATCTACGACAAGCTCAGTTATTAGTTGAAAACTTTATCTAAAGCTTATCAGACATACCGACGGAAATCTAGAAATCTGAGCCATAATTAATACCGCTGACTGAGAGTTGTCGTTTATAAAGCCAAGATAAACGCTCTTCAGACACTGCCTATGCGCTTTACAATCTATTTTTACCCCTGACAGATTCAAAGAAGACACTCATGAACATTCCCAGCTTCCTGGGAAGCATACAAGGCGGCCGTCTGTTAGGCGCTCAAATCCTTATGAATAATATCAACCACTGTCCATAGTCGGCTAATCATTTCAACCTGTTTTGAGTAAGGAAATCTGTGTAAATTGTCTTTTTCAAAGAAAAAAATGTCGGGACCAGTTAGGATTCGAACCTGGGACTCCAGATCCCGAGTCAGACGGCTCAACCATGAGGCCACTGACATCACAACTTTATGTACAATAATAATAATAATAATAATCGGAAAAAGAAGAAGAAAAAGAAGAAGAAGATGAAGAAAAAGAAGAAGAAGAAGAAGAAGAAAATAAAAGTCATGTGATCAGTGCACGAACTCTTTATACAATTCAGATAAATCAAGTCTAAGTTGCTGCAGATTGTGCTACCTCCTTGACAGGTTTAGTGACTTTTAACTTTGCAGAGCCAATGTGACAGCAGCTTTTGATGCCAGCAATGCGGCACAGTTGATCTGCTTACTTCCTCAGGTCAGTTTTTCCACAAGGCAATAAGGATGTTTTAATCAATCTTGCTGTGAAAACAGGCGCGGCGGGGACCGCGCTACAGCAAACTGTCGCACAGTAAGTATCTTTCTCTACTGCCATGAGAGAATTATGGGCTTTCAGCTGAAAGGCCTATGTCGCAAGGAGTCCCTGGCTGTCCGCTGTCTACTTGAAAAGCTAGAGCTTCCGGTCCGTCATATTTCCCCGGTAAAGCCTGTGTATAGTGGCTAATTATTCCATACCACTGGACTAAACATTGATCCCTCCGCGTTTTATATCTTGTATCTGAGGACTATCAGGGAGGGGTGGGGGAGAGGATGAGGTGTATCGGAGTGTGGAGAGAGAAAGACGGAAAGAAAGAGAGAGAGGGAGGGGAGGGAAGAGGAAGAGAAAAGAAAAGGAGCAAGCAGAGAGCGAGGAGAGGGGGAGGGGGGGGGGGGGGGAAA
>JBCAUA010000001.1:5350607-5363445 GCA_038406235.1 Peronia verruculata | reverse complement strand
CCCTCCAAAAAATAGCCTCGTTAAATTTAAACTTGAAATTAATAGAGTTCACCGATATCTCGGGAGATCCTGTTGGCCTATGACCTTGGTCTTGCTGTGGGCGTATGTTTGTCTCACTTCTTGGCTTGACCCTGTTACCGGTGGGTAGAAAATTTATATTTAAAACTCCTCGCTATGTGTGTCAGACTCATAGCCTATTGACCTATCTTACAAGTAATATAATAGCCATAAATAGTGTCAATGATTCAATGACGCAGGAAAACGCCTAACACCTAACGCACTTCCGCGTTGGGTTTTTCCCGAAATCATTTGTTTTACTATTGGTTTGGTGGCAGGGGAGCTGACCTCTAATTTCCCATAAGCGAGTGAAAGATAACCCTGTAGTAACAAAAACATCGTAACTATAACTGTTTTAAGTTGCTTATTATTGGGTTTTGATATATAACAAAAGGAAAAAAAAGGAAAAGTAGTGTCAGGAAACTTTGAACTACTTTAGTTCTGCAATATATAAGATGGACAACATATATGGCCAAGCCTCCTAATAGAACAGTTCCATTTCGTGATGTTGTTCGTGCTAGATAAATGCTAAATATAGCGCTTATGTCATCTGTGAAGGGCTACAAGTATTTTGAAAACGATGATTTAAAAAAAAAAAAATGACTGTGGAGGGTCGACTTGTAAAGTTCAACATACGATCGGTCTGCAGATATGTAAAAGTACTCTCCAGTTTTTGTTTTACAAGGCAATAAAAAGGCTAACAGCAGCTCACTGACGAAGAGCTAAGTATCATGATAACATTACAGTACACGAATCAAGCCAGGGACAAGAGAAAGGTCAAATTACTGAAGAACATGCTATCAACATATGATTCTCAGAGATTACACATGCGCATGACCTTTGGCCCGATATTATTTTTCTTTTCTACAATAATTATACCAAGGATTGGCCAAAACATGATGCGCTGCATGCTCAAATCCCGCAATACCACCATCAACGGATAGTAATAATAGTAATACTAAAAACAATAGTAATATAATAATAATAAAACAATAACAATACGATAATTATTATAATAACCGTAATCATAAAACTAAAATGAAAACGCTAGGTTTATACGAGGAGAGAAAAACCCCGTGGTTTGTACGAGAAAAGAACTCCTTGGTTTGTAGGAGTATTTATTATTATTAATCATCAAAGACATCAAGAAACAGTGGTCGGGAGAGATTCAGGCACGGTGGTACACCAGCCTATTAGGTAGACTCAGCCAGTTTGAGAAAACAGGAAATATACAACTTGGTAGAAATTGTTTAAGCACCGTTCTGGCACCGTTGAGCTTTGGTAAACTTGTTTGAGCACTTTTCTGGCACTGTTGAGCTAATTAAGAAAAGGTCAATTATATTATAAAGAAAACAGTTTCCTAAATGCAAATGAATATTCTCATTAAGTTGCTCCACAGGACATCTCTGTGATGCTGCCAAAGAGATGATTACAACCACTGCCCGACGTGCTCATGAGAAATGGCTGAGATAGTCTACAGATAGACTGAAAGGCCTACAAATGCTTAAGCTTATGCTAATTTTCGCTCCTAGGATAAGACACAAATCAGAAGAGAACGGTTTTATAGCATTATACCATTTAACAACTCATCAATATTCCATTGCAAATATCTTCTTCTTATTTTATTCTTCATTTTTAATTTTTTTTTGGCATGGCGACGGAACATTGTACTGTACCACAGACTGGCACCGTATTCGGCCCCATTTTTAAAAGAGAGAGAGAGAGAGAGAGAGAGAGAGAGATCTTCTGTCTTCACCATATGACCCAAAAAATAAGAAATTCACAGCATTATCAATTCCAATGCTGTGGGCCTGTAGCTACAAATTATCACGTAGATTGGACAATTTGAAGCCCCGGAGAAGATGGACGAGTGAAAAAAAATCAATCTGGAAATGAGTAATCTTCCAAAGTTAAGAAATTTAAGCAAGATTGAAGAAAAGAAGAGGAAAAGAATGATGGAGAGAAAGCGAAGGGAATGGCCCGAGGCAGTTCATTAGTTTCTCTAATTCTGGTATCGCGAAACGGAAGACGAAAAAATCGGAACAATCTGTCTCAGGAGGCGGCACGCACAATCATGGCGGACAGTGCTTGACACCTCTACAGTTCCTGGCCAACTTTCTCTCTCGCAGCGGTTGTGATTTTACACCCCACTCTCCTTTCGCCTCTACAGGGAGATTCTTGGATCATTTTTATGAAGTTTGTAACTTGAGTACTGATGTTGTTGACGGATTTCGCCCCTGTTTGCCTTATTTAAACGTTAAAAGTCTCATTGCTGGTCATCATGTTACAAGAGATGAGTCTATTTACAATAGAGCTATTACATCAGCCTTTTCGTTACGTTTTGAAAACAAACTTGATACTGTTTTAATAATCAGGGAATTAGGTTAATTAAGGTTCAAATTATCAGTTTTGAAATGTCAGATGTTAGCTGGTTTAAAAGTGAACAGACAACGGCGACAGATTTAAGCAATAAGACATGCCAGGCAGAAAATAAATCACGGAGAAATTAAGTTCAGTTACTTATACACTCAGAAATGTTCATTTGCTAAGAGTCTCTATAAAGCGTATTATTTTGCATTCTAGCAATCTGGTCCGAGAACAGGGATTATTCATATCACATAACGTGCCGCCATACCGCTGTTATGTGTTTCCAGAACAACCCAGCATATAACATCCTTTCAAGGAACCCATTCATACTCTGGTAAACATGATATCTGATGTTGAAAGCCCACTGTCCATACTTAAGAGCGGAAGAGAGTTTTTACCTGAAAACCTATTGTGCCAGAAGATCAAAGTATAGTGGTTTTGAACAGCGTCTTCTATATCTACGCTATCTGGGTTATTTAGACGTCTGATCAGGTAGATATTTTCTCAGCTTTCACAAGCCGTCTTCATCTGACAACCACGAACAAAGAAAAGTGAAAGACGAGAACAAGAGCACAGCGACGAGAAAGAAGCCAACACACGGTGACAAACAATAACTTTATCTCGGTTTGAAAATGTAGCCATGGTAAAGGGGGACATATAGATTTAGAGGCAATAAATAAAAATGGATTGGCTCAAGGCAGACTATCTGAGTATGTATTAACCAACTTCTAAAGTCACCACTCCAAAAATCCTGGAATTCAAAAGAAGGAGAGTAAAAAAACACAAGAAGAAAACGCCCGGGAGCCAAAAAGAGTAGTGATAGTAGAAAATCAGAGGCAGAAAAAAAAAAAACACGATTGTTTAAAATGGCTGACAAAGTTGACAGGGCAGTTTCAGCTTCCAGTTATGAATTATTCAAACCCCTGATTATCTGCCCCTGCAGCTAAAAAGAGCTGAAGAGGGCGCTGTCAGAGTCACTATGCAGAGATTCAAGCATCGGATTGTTAGTGAAGATCAACGACAATGGTAACTTTCACATCGTCGGAAATAAAATTTTTCTTACCTTATGTTTCTCCCACAAGCAATCATTTTTTCCCCAACATGAACTTTCCAACTCATATCACAGGCTTAGTTCAGTGATAGTGGCATTTATCAAGCTCTCACGAAGACATCCATTAAAGACGATAATAATACTGACTCTGCAGAAAACCAGCTCTCCCACACCAACGTGTCGCTTCACCAGCCTTTTCCGTCCGGTATGCACAATTGACTTTCGAGCAGAAACTATGTTTTGGAATAAAAACAGTTTGCTGTTCGAAAGATTAGATACCCTAAGTGAACGGTTGCTCATTAACATACCGTAATAAGTAAACGGTATCCCCTTTTTGCACGTCCTTGCTTTGTTCGAGTCTTATGGTCATGATACTATACTGTATTCAGAATAATGTAACTGATGGCTGGTATGCCAAATAGACTGTGAGAGGAGGCGACTCGCATGTCGGAAGAGTAAGTAATGGATTATTGACAGTGCAACAATGCAGTTCTTGCAAAAAAAAAAAAAAAATTGACAGTTCTCCAGAGTAATCACGCATCGCATTTAATGATTAAACAAAACAAAACAAAACAAAATCTTACTAAATCAGTTCTACATCTATATTGTAAATTAAGCTTTGTGATTTTCATTCATATCTCAATGCAATAAATATGTTGGATACAATAGCAAAGTTTTTACTTCCATGAAGCTACTGAACATAATTTAAGAAATAAGAACATAGTTTATTATAAAAGAATTGATTTGAAGAAAAGATAAAACGTATATTATATCGGCTATTTTAGGGTCGAAAATGGAAGGCTGAATTTCTAATTTGCATTTTTTCTTGCTTAAATCTTTTATTGTATTTTTTTCTTCCTGTCAAGACAAATGTGACTGACAAAGAGTATAAGAAAGAGGAGAGATCCTGAGTGCGACTGTGTGATTCGTGCGTACATCCGTGCATACATGCGTGAGTGTAGGTCTGTGCGAGTATATGTGCTCAGGCGCCTCTAAGTATTCATGTGCGAGAATGTGAGTGAGTGAGTGTGTGTATGCGTGTGTGTGTGTGTGCGTGTGTGAGTGATGTGCCTAAAAACGTTAGGGCCCGCGGCAAAGAACAGTAATATATGGAGGGAATGACAGCAATTTCCTATCAAAGAATTTAATGGTCGTCAATGAAGAGGCTAATTATATACAGTTGCTCTGTCCCTCGTTTGCCCTTGTAGAATTCTCTTTCTCGATCGATCAGCTAATTTCTCACAAAGCACATCTTCACCTACCCACACACACACAATCGTTTCTTCTTATTTTTCTTTCACTGGTATCTTTACCTGTCCAGGTATTCCTGTAAACTTACTGTCAGCCAGAGGTAGACATACCTCACGCCTGTGTAGGAACTGATGCACATAGAACATATATGCTTCCTTTACAAAAGACATTTTATTGATCTTTAAGAAATATCAGTTTTTTTCTTCTTTTTTTTTTTTATATTGTTGTTTTGTCAGTTTTGGGGTGATTTGACAAATAAACAATGATGACTGAATCTCAATAGAATGATGTCTGAAAACTGGGATCGTCTCCACAAAAGTACATTAGTATTCCAAAATGCATCTAAAATTCACGTGTATTAAGTATCCGAACTCGAACTTTATTACATCAGTTTGCATTTGTAAGCCCATCACAAGCAATAACGTGACAAATATTAATAAGAAAACTAAAATGTTTCATTTACATAAGTTGAGAAACAATTAAACACGTCATGAAAGACATTTTGTCTATTATAAATTGTGCAATGTTTTGCAAGACTACTAAATGGATTGTGACTGGACAGAATGCTTCGTTATTTGGCAAAGGAATTCTCTACAGTTATAACAGCTAGGCGGTTGCATGTGACACAATGCCTGGCTAATTTCTTCACCTGACCAATTCCTGCGTCAGATTTTATTTCTCTATGTTCACAGATTCGGCTTTGGCCGCGATTACAATAATATAGTGATGAACAGTAAGATACCGGGCACTCTGTAGTCAAGATAAATTTCCGTATGTCGCCGTGCATCATGTTGAAGACAATAGTTTAGCCACTTATTGCAATTTCCTGTATAACATAATCATATTTCTGTCTTTAAGGATGACAGATTACGTGGAGAAACAGTTATGTTTTCGAAACTATGTTTAACTATGGCGTGTCTATGACCAATTCAGAACATGGGCAATACATCATATCCTGAATAGGCTATACAGACATAATTGCTGACAAAATAATATCTATGTTACAGTGACAATTGGCGGTGGTCTAATAATGATCACCCGATGTGTTGGGGTTTTGTGTGTGTGTGTGTGTGTGTGTGTGTGTGCGCGCGCGCGCCTTTTGCTTTATCCGTTGGTTATGTGATGTTTCACTTCCTGTATTCATCCAACAAGCAGCATTCATCTGGATTAAAGGTGAGTTGAGGGAGCTGCCTCTCACAAAGATATGTTTGATAACAATATGTTCAAGTTAACACTAGGCTAGGTCTTGCCCTCAGCATCTTCTTTTTCGTTGCTTTTTTCATTAGTTTTTCCGATGCTTAACTTACTGTCCACCCAGCAAAGCAGTCTTTACACGGATCATAACAGGGATCTGAGGGAGCTGGTCGTTTAGTTATTCATCACACTTGTGTCGGTGAGTCTGCCGTATGTAACCACAGATTGTTGGAGCTTCGGAAAAGCAGAATCTCCCTCATATAGCACATATCCCCCACGGCCCAATAATAGTGCCTGTGCCCTCTCACACAGGAGACCCGTACGTGCTGGTGGTGAAATTGAAACTCGATGGTCTCCTAGGTGTATCCGGGAGTGGATTGTGCTGCACTTTGTCTTTATTATTGGACCGACTTCCTGACAGATTCCTCCTGACCGGAGTAACTGTTACTGTAAAAGCTGTATGATTGAACACCTTTGTTTCCACTGATTTAAAGTCTAGGGAATTCCGCGAAGTTTTCAACTCAATCTTTTCTGACTGACAAATTAAATTCTAAGTTGTGTGAAAGCTTTGGGAAGTTCAATTAAAAAAAAAAAGTATTTTAAACAGAACAAAATTTAATGTGTGCTGCTTGTTTTTCTTCTGCGATAAGGAGAAAAGTAGTTTTAATAGCTTGACAGACAGGGTAACATACTGTTTTGGTTTTAAATACTGACGTCACCAGGACTCCCAGACGTTTCAGTTGTTCTGAAGGGAGTCATGACTGCCCTACTACAAACAATTTCATCGACATTTTACTGGGCACTGCTGAATGTTCACGCTACCTGTGTGTGTTATTCAAACATTCCTATATAAATTTTGTTGTTGTTGTTCGTCCTTCGTTGTCGAAGATGACCACGGCATAGCTCTAGTTAGGGCTCACTCGGTGGGTCCGGAGGTGACGTGAGGCCCATCCGGGCGAGGAAACCCCTCCCACAGGTAGGTATATAAATATGCCCATATAAAAAGCAAACTGCAAACTACTACATTATTCTTGCGATGAAAATCATAGCCCACCATATATGAGCATTACACGATCAAAAATGGAATTGTAAATTCCTGAGAGGTCATTTATCAACCAAACATGAAAGCGCCAATTACCTTTAACGGCTATGTAAAGATACGAGGACAAACAAGAGCACCTTGTCACCACAAGGGTGCTAGGAGGAAGGAGGAGTCGAGAAAGACAGAAAGGAACAGAGTTTGGACTGCACAACACTATGATTTAAGGCACAACACGCAACCAAGGTTCTAACAGCAATGAGGGATCGGGATGTGTGGAGTGATCGCAGATGCAATGGAACAAAGCATCTCAACGTAATGATATGAAACGACACAAAAATAATCATTAGCTTTGTAAAATACGTTAATCAAACTCCATCTACATTTTGTGTGATGTCAATAGTGTTTTTAGTAATGGCAAGTTGATACGGCATTCCAGCATCAACAGTAAAAAGAATATTGACGAACACAAAATTATGGCCAGTGGCATGACTTTGCTTCGTGAACAGGCAGATACTGGCTCTGCTGGGAGTTTGAAAATTACATCAAGCCCACATTGAACATGCTCCTACAGCCCTAATCTCCTGAGCCTATCGATTTGCTAGATAATCCATTTTCATAACTAAGGCAATCTCAATGTTTTCCATTTTAATCTAATGATGTGGTCCCGAGCAGCTTACACGCAGAAAGATCAGATTTGTGTGTGTTTCAAAGCCAGACTCTGAAATCCAATACTTGCAAATTGGTTTCATCAGTTCGGCTGGGTCAAACACCGCCATTTTTTTGTTGTTGTTCGTTGGGCCTGATTTAGTTACATGATGCAGTGAATGTGTCATAGAAAAACTGATAGACTGAAGCGCATTCAAAAATCGTGAAAAATCAACCTTTCATGTGACTTCTAATTTTCATAAATCCAGGAACATTACAAAACAGTATGTGTAGTAAGTATGAATATAATACAGAAAGAATGAAAATATATTATGTTTGTATGAGCTGGTAGAATAATTAGAAATAAACCGGTACATCTTCACAATTTTCACTTTTATTGTATACAACCTTTTAGTGTTTTTTTTTTTTTTCAATCTTTTCACATTTAATTTATTGTATCCTTAAAGCTGAAGATATATTATGTCGTTGCACTTTATTTTTTAAAAAGAAAAGTCAACACTGGTCTAGACAAATAGTACGCGGTGTCCATTAGAAGAAAATGTCACTTTTATGTTTGTATGCATGGGCAAGCATCATTGGTTTAGAGAAAGTATGGAGAGAGGAGATATTGCAGTGCATCAAAGCAAATCAGTTAAGAGCCTCCAGATACTCTGGAAAGGAAAACAACTGGATTATTCTGCAGATCTGAAGAATTATATATTTAATCAATATGATACCAATGCTGTGCAATAGTGCTTAAGAATTCTAAGAGTACAGGTAAAAGTTCAAATGAGATATATCTGTCATTTGGAATCCTCAGATCGATGTAGAATTGATTTTGGGACTTGAATCTGTGTGTCAATTTGCCTTTGTATCAATTAATGAAGTCACGAAGATATATATTGAGTATCAGGCACACTGTAAAAGAGCAAGCTCAAGCCAAGGTTTCCATAATATTTAACATGCAGTTGGAGGCTTCCTCGATTAATTCATGAAGTGAGAACTGAGTTCACATGCAGGTACAATGTATGAGCATTCTGTCGTGCGTCAAAATGGAAAGGTTCATTCGGAGCTGCAGGTCTCAGTCCGGGTCTCTAGATTTACAACAGGCTGATCTCATACTGATGCAAATTTCGTTCTAAAAACATTCCACCTTAGAGAAAAATCTATGATACACAACCATTTCATATTATGGTCTAAATTAGTAAAAACACGTTGGCAACATAACTTTTTCTCAAACATTACTATAAACAATCGCAATTAGTTTGGCAAATCTCTTTTCCAACACACAGTGAACACAATACAATATTGTTAAAGGATTAAGTGAGACCGGGCTTTCAGGTCGGAGATCTATGTTGGTGGTCTTTCTGCCCCATGAAAATTCCTGATACGATCTAAAAACAATTGGTTTGGAAGGGCAGGCTCTCCAAATGCTGCTCCTAGCTGGTCCAGACATTCTACAGCAGTTAAACCCTTTTTGTAACTCTAAAAGAATCATTGCTTGAAAATAAAGAGCGTCTAACTCCAATATGATGTTCGGAGAGGGCTTACTTCATCCCACACTTTCATAAAGTGTCATATAAAACATGCCACTTTTGTTGAAAAATAATGAAAAAAAAAACAACAAATGTCCCGAGCTTATAAAGCATATTTTATCCACGCTTCTGTCAGATTTGATGCCAAGAGGACAAGTAGAAATAAGTTAGTCCAAGCATGTAAAAGGTATACTTCGTACAATCGGTGATCTTCCCATTTTCTGAAAGATTGACACTGCAAAACTGGAGAAACATTTAAAAACTATGATTAAAAAGACGTTAAGCGTTTAGTCAAAACTGTTCAGATTTTCTGTCTCCTTGTTTGTGCCACCCCACATGGCTGATTTTATTAAAGGGTTTCAGGGCAAAATGAGACATATCTAAAATCGTTGTTTGTAGAAATATGATAATTTGTTCTCCAGTAGTTAGTAATTCATCATTCAAAACTAGATCCCTCTGAAGACTTTCGGGAAGGATAAGTCGCGTTTGGTGAAAAGGAAAGTCCTTACCATATCGCACTATCATCATTCTCACTACTGAGGGGTATGACTCAAAGTTTTCAAAAATGGCCTTTGTCGCGGTTTGCCCCGAAACCCTTCACTTGGTTAATACACAGCAGAGCACTGCATTATCTGTACGATCACCCAGAAACGCCCATCTTTCTAAGTGAACAATAGATATACAGGTAAACATGGCAAAGACGACTCTGGCTGATCAAAAGGAAGTTTCACTATGCTGTCTTACAAAAAAGAAAGGTAATGCTGATCGTACTTTTCAAGCACTGAGGGGAAACACCGTTCCTATAACGTGGAATACGAGCTTACTTAAATCAACGAATTCCAAAACAAAATAGGCAATAATATCGACATTAGTATGGCAATGCCAAGGACGGTTTTTACGTTGCCAAGAGAACAATAGCGACATTCCATCGATGGCTGTTTAGGGTGATCACTAATATTTTTCAGCAATTACATCTTCCTACCCCATTCTCTGTCAGAAATCTATCAGTTTCTTTATCACATCAAGTTACCTGGTCAGCGCCTCCTCCCCAGACTGAACTGGCCCACAGTAACTTCCAACCACTGTCCTATTGTGAAAATCGGTTATTTTCCCTCCTGGAACATCCCGTCAAACGATAGATAGAGAACAGGAACTCACCCAAAACAATTTATGATTAGTTTTGGAAGAAAGTGATAGGCAATGAAAGTGCAGGAAATGGAAACAAACAAACAAGCAAAAACAGATTCAATTTCAATTTCATTTATTTTTTGTTTGTGAGTTTATCTGATTTGTTTTTATTTCGAATTTTTTTTTAGTCTGTCTGAATTTGTAAAAGTCAATAACCCACAATCTGTCACAGGCACACGCACACACGTACACACACACACACACACACACACACACACACACACACACACACACACACACACACACACACACACACACACACACACTCGTTAAAATGCAATGGACGCTTACAATAACAGGGAGAAGGGAAATCAGCTGACTTTGTCACACACAACTAAAACCTATTTTCTCCGCATCCAAAAGATGAATTGACAGAGACAAATAACCTATCTTTCCCGGTCTTTATCCTGGACTTTTAACTAAAGCGGGGACTGTGAGTTTATAAATTTACAATTTGTTTGATACAGTGCGAACAATACGTCACAAGAATGTAAAATAAATAAAAAAGAAGAAGAAGAAGAAGAAAAAGAAGAGATAGAGAGAGAGAGAGGTATGTCGAGACGTATGTCTCGTACATGTGTATAAGTTCGACACCAACATATGTTTCCATTGACCGGCCTATACTCCCCTTTTCCTGAATGTTTTCGGGTGATTTTTTTTAATTTGTAATTTTGCCATTGTTTACTTGACCGGTCTCATTATTTTTCTTGAGGTTATTTCTGGCAGACATTAATATACCTATACTATCAAGATAACCTCCACCGGGAGGTTAAAAGACGTATAAAGAACCTCTTGAAAGGTATATTATTTCTGATCTCAATATTTTGAGATAAAATGTGAGATTTTGTTTTATTTCTCTTCCGGTGACATTTAGACGGCTAAATAGACAAACAGACAAACAAGGTTGAGAAACAAATAGGCAGACAGATAGACAGGCAAGCAGAAAGCCACAGTAGAGTTATCTTTTCCCTCGCAAACAGGCCCATATGACTAAACGACGACAACGACGACGACGACAACAACAGCAACAGCAGCAACAACAACAATAACATCAAACAAACGGCAAAAAAAAAAAAAAACCAACAATAACAACAACAGTAAAACCAAATTGAAAAACGAATCCAAATTCATCACAAAAACAGTGAAAATTCATCACAGAGAGTGGCTCTGGCCACCTCGCTTTTCCTTTCTGTATCTCCATTGTTCAGCTCTTCATTCAAGCAGTCGATATATTTTGTTCAAGATGAGACTCCAGTGTCTTCCAACCATTTTCTCTTGTTCAGCATGGCATCTGCGTGTTTTAACAACGCCCTGTTTTAAGATTTAAGTACTTAAATATCTAGTAGAGCAGAGAAAACTGAACAGACAAACTCTGCATGAAGGAATAGCTTGACGGAGCTAATGGTAATGTTCCCGCTGATAGATCACTGTGGTTCGTGAAGCCAGCGAGTCTACAAGTCATTAGACATCTTTCTTCCTTTTTGATTTGATATGGTGCCGTACTCTCTATTATTAGCTTGCTTGGCAGGCTGTAAAAGCGGAGAGTCGCTACGTTTAAGTGACAGAGCCTTACAGCGCTTGCGCGACAATGCCGGTGACTTCTACCTTGATTTCCATATCTTTCCCCGGCAGCCAGTAGACAAGGTCTTCTTCCTCGGCGAACTCATTACCTGACAAAGTGGCTCACCTGTATGCCTAGGCTAAGGACCTGTCTCATCCTCTTCCTTCCTCTTCAATCAACGGAAGCTGTGGGTCTGAATGCTTTAATGACCATCTTCTCTCATCTTGTCACGAACTGGTGCCAAAAGACTATAACGTCCACAAGAAAAACACAGACCCCAGGGTAAAAACGGAACGAAAACAAAATTAGTTTATGTCGAAAACTGATTATAATTATACTGATTCATTTCCGAGATCTATACGTCTGACCGTTAATAGACACATGCCACGTCCGAAGAAAATTGAAATAAGGCATTTAATACGGCAAAAGTGGTCATTGGGAGATGAGTCAGAGTCCACGTCAAAAGATGAGATTAACAAAAGCTCTACAACTGTGGAGAGAGTCAATCGATCTGTATGATTTATAGTCAATCAATGAGATTCTTTCCCTCAACCAGGAAATAAATAAAAATTCATATAAGAACAAATTGGCTCTCATAAATACCAACAGACACAGACAAAATATGAGAAATGAACCATCTGTCTAAGGTATTCTCAAACTTTTTCAGGGGAAGACACAACTGACTTTAGTTACCATTTTATCTTCAATTATCAGACAAAATATGAGAAATGAACCATCTGTCAAAGGTATTCTCAAACGTTTTCAGGAGAAAGACACAACTGACTTTAGTTACCATTTTATCTTCATTTACCAGACAAAATATGAGAAATGAACCATCTGTCTAAGGTATTCTCAAACGTTTTCAGGAGAAAGACACAACTGACTTTAGTTACCATTTTATCTTCAATTATCAGACAAAATATGAGAAATGAACCATCTGTCAAAGG
>JBCAUA010000001.1:5329716-5344087 GCA_038406235.1 Peronia verruculata | reverse complement strand
CAACCTCCTGTAGTGGTGGTTATCTCAGCTGTCCACAACCGTGGTCAAAAAATAACATAACACTATTGTGTAATGTGATGTTGATCCCCAAAAATGACTCATTATCAAGAAGTGTCGAGCCATGCCCATGAGGGAAAGACACCTAGGTAACGCCGTTCACGAATTCATAATTTCACGAATGAACGAAATTTACACTGTCATTATCTCATGATTGCAAGTCTGGTGCATTCTGTCCTTGCTGTAGCTCTCGATTTAAAGAAAAGAAATGAATCCGTTTGTTTACAAGAACAGATTCACTATATCAGAACAGTGACCAAGTCCGTGCGTAGTAAAGGACGTCAAGCACTGCAAAAGAGTAACGCCTCCATAGTCATGGCGTCCAGTATTGGCACGTGAGACACAGGGTGTTTCGTTAAGACGACGTCATGAGTCCGCTCTCCAGTATAATAGTATAAGCTCCTTGCCAATTATAGAAATCTAATCCACTAGAACTATTTCTACTGACACTCACTGTTAACAACTACATCTGTTTCAGTTCTCTGAAGTAAAGCGTGTCCTTCACAAACATTCTGACAATTAATTATACCTTTTTTTTTTTTTAAGGCTCGTAAAACTGTGGAAAAGGCCATGCTTTTTGTTATCTCCACATAAATACGAGTATCTTTGACGCATGTATCCCGCTCGTGATTCCCATGAGCACGAACGGTAGAAAAAATCACATTATGCCATGTCAATCTGCAAAAGAATACCGTGAATAGGAAGAGGGCGATCTGGCAAAACTGTGGCTTGTCTAGATTATGCTTTTTTCTTTTCTTTTCTTTTCTTTTTCAGTCTTGTCGTGTAAAAATCGGGCCTGGGTGGGCGGCCGATAGGGAAATCCAAGCGGGATGAAAAATGCGAAATAAATCACATTGTGTGGGTAAAGATAAAGAGTGTTTACTCTTTTTTTTTTTTTTATTCACACTTCTTTACCTTACCCTCTCTTTCTCACATACACACACACATACTCTCTCTCTCTCTTTTCTCTCTCTCTCTCTCTATCCTCCCTTTCTTGCACGCACTAACATTAACACCAGAAAATGTCTTTAGTTTGGGATAGCAATTGCGAGAGATACGGCACCGTGATTCTATTTTTCTGATAATTTCCACAACTGAATATCGCCGAGCATCTGCTCTTAGTTCAGGTAGAATTAGTATTTTAAACAAAATCACATGACATAGGGAACATCACTTACATGTGGCTTTGTTTATAGGATGTGACAAGTCTGAGAACTCATCATCCGTCCAGATTAGTCTGCCACATGTGAGCGATATTCACTAGGTCATGTGATTGTGCTGAAAATACCTAATTGCAAATGAACAGTAACTTCAGATACTAAATATCAAATACCGACACTGTTGATTGTATTGGAGCGATAATATGGACAGATGGATATAATGCAGATGGTAAGTCATTCACATTGAACTGTGTGGGGAAGTATACATTTTCACCAAAACGCTGCTACCACTGGATCAGATTTATTATGTGTCGCCTCTACCTATCAATGCCTAAGCGACCAAGGCAAATCAAGCAACATGATTTTTAAAAGGCGATTTTAGCTGCTCGTGGACTTCTGAGTAAAGAATTTTATCATTTTTTCACTTTTAATTGTGAAATACTTTTCTTTCAGAGCTATATTCAGGGACTGAAACTTCATATCCATTTGTCCTTAATAAAAAATATTGAGCTGTCACATTTTATAAATTTCAATTATTTCTTTTAAAAGTCTGTTAACGTTAACGAAAGGCAATCAAAAGATGATGAAAAAGCTAAAAGGACAGGGAGGAAAGTACCGTCCAGACCAACACCTAATGACTACGTGAAACAGCTCTGACGTACCTTCTAATAATCCTTCCAAGGTTTTCTCATCCTCAGGAGTTAAGACCAAATCAGCCACAAAGTTGTCCAGCTCAGGTTCATCATCTGTGGAAATGATTTCAAATATATTCGTAATAAGTTCAGACCACGCTGCATTTGATCTCCCCGTAATATAAAGTCTACTGAATAATTTTTAAATCGACTGGAAAATTAAAATATTTATGGTCTAGTTTCAAATTTAAGAACGAATATTCGCGCCTAGGGCAGTCATACCCAGAGGAAGCATGCACACCTGAGTGTGCTTTCGTAATTCCTGTGGATGTCTTTGTCAGCAACCCTATCAGACTAAAGATTATGGATCAATAGGCAATAATATGTTGGCAAACACTGTAACTGGAGTTTTAAATACAGGTGTATTATGTCTGAAAGATCATACGAGCTGACAGTTTGAGGCCAGGGTGGGATACTTCATAAGAGAGGAACTTTTTTTGCTTTGAATAAAATAATCAAACTTGTGCAGGGACCCGAAGTATTAAACAACTGGTCCCATACCTTTGGCTCTAAACCGCTTAAAGAGTAAGTTTGGTGTCTTAAAAACATGTAATACATCGCACGCATTATGTGACTGCATAATATTTGCCAAATCCTTTGTATTGGGACCAGAATCAGTTTTAATCAGTCTGGTCCTCTGTTCCCCTTTACACACACCCAGATTGAGAATAGGTGGTTCCATGTTAGATGGTAGCAAGGGAGGGGCAGTGCAGATTCACAGATGGAGTAATGGCATTAACCATAATTGCTTGAGGACATGGAACACACGTGTCTCCCACATTTTTCAGTCCCAGCCCGAGGCAATGGAGCCTAATTAGGTCACGAAAGTACAGTTAAAGATAGTCAAAGGAACGCGTTCACGTGTAAAAGTAAGGGAGAACTGTGTCTTTAGAGTAAAGGGTTCTATGTGTCCACGAAAACGAGAGACCTATACACAACGTGAGGGGAGTGACAGATGGAACAAAGATGGAGAGAGAAAAAGAGAGCTGTTGAAATTACTTGACAACTAGCGCAGAGAGGAAGCCGAGTGCTCAATACCGTCATATGGAAAAGGAATATGACAGCTAATTTTCCATCCGGAGACTGACTTTAACCCTCATCCTCTCTCATCAAACTTCGCATCTTATCCAGGGCTTTCCCGACAACCCAGTGTTTTCTCCCTTGTTAGAGAAAGCGGGTTATGTCCCTTGGCTAGTTCCAGCTGAGCAGACGCCCGCAGGAAGGAAGAACTCCACTCTACTTCATTACCCGGCGCGAGCTGCCTCAAAGATTTTCTCCCTTTCTTTTTGTTCCTTTTTTTTTCTGGGGGAGAGGAAGGGAGACAACCCCTGACTAATCTTTCTACAATATCGATTTTAGCGACGTGAAAAATGCCGGCACATAAATTTTTAGGATAATGATGTTTAAAAAATAAAAAGAAGGAAAAGAGGAGAGAGATTTAAAGAATCTCGCTCGCAGAAAATCTATGCGACAATTCTTTCCCCCACAGGCTGCATTTTGACCATTTTCTTAACCCCGAACAACATGCAAGGAAATCAACTAATAGTGAAGTAGCTTTCCTATTATCTAGACGTCAAGGATAGCGTGCTAAAATGCACTATTTGAGGATAAGGCTTTTGCCCTCGGCATGTATTTAATAAATTAGGGACACTGAAGGATTGCGCCATTCAGTTTTACACTCTGGTGTCTACAAAGGGAAGTAACACAGCTGTACCTTAGCTGAATAAATTAGCATCCATAAGCATGTACAAAACGTTTCTGACGGTTAAAATCTTTGGAATTTTAACCCTTTCAATCCCTCACCCCCTGTCACCGACCTCCCCCTGACCTCGCTCCCTTACTCATAAGACCTCTCTGTTTTCTCCTGTCCTTCAACAATTTTATTTTGAACAGCCTGAATTCAATCTACGGTTAACTGCAGTATTCTGAAGTAGCATTTTAAGAAAAGTATCAGCAGTTGAAATAGTCAGATTTGAAAGCAAGACCTGGGTTCTATTCATTGCTCATTGCTTTCTAGTGCAAATATAGTCTATATGAAAAAAGTCAAGATGCTGTAATTACGACCGGAACATATATAAATTATAGACTGCAGTCAAATCTGTGGAAAGATTTAATCTATAAGGCAAGGGTCATTCAATCGGACTAAAACCTTCTGAGGCATCTTTGCTGAAGAATTTAAAAAAAAAAAAATGAAGTGGGACCCGTCTCATTTTTTGCATGAATTACACAGGATCTGAGGGTGCCCATTAGTGCATCCCGGGCAACATACTGGTTACTTTCATCTCGGTGGCAGACAGGAGATTCAACTTCTGAGTAATGATTTTTTCATTATAATAAGAGCCCTGCTTTCTGCAAAAGATTTTCTGAGTCGGCGTTGTGACAGACATCTGTACAAGAAGCATCATGTTGTGAGACTGCAGCAGCACCATCAGCAGCAGCAGCACCGTCAGCAGCAGCAGCACCGATGGCAGCAGCAAAGCGAAGGCTTTTGTCAAAACGCGCGTGGGAACAAGCAGATTATCATACGAGGTTATATGATCCCCTTTGCTGAGATTTGGTTTCTAGGGGATTCTTTGACAGGCTCGTGCCGGAGGCCGCACAGTTGCGGTGTTCTATTGGCAGGTGTGCAGCATGCGTCAGCTTCAGCCAATCAGAGGACAGGAGAACGCGAGACACCCCCTTCCTAGTCTTCTCCTCCACCTTTCCTCCCAATATGGCGACTGGAAATCATGTTTCGAAAGCTAAAAGATATTAAACAACAGGTAATGTCTCTTTGTTAGACAGTACACACAGTGCAAGTCATTTCTGGCTAAAAATCATTGATAAATGGGTGAATGGCTGCTCTGATAAATGAATAAATTATTAGATAAATAAATAAATAAATAGTCAAATCATAAGTAAACTAAGAAATCATAAATGAAAACACTCTTACTTAGAACATTTAAAAAAAAAAAAAAAAAACCTTTCCAATTTATTGAAGTTCGCAGAACATAATCCTGACAATGCCTGTATACTGAAGTTTTGCCGTTTAAAAACATGACTTGCATGTTACCATGTTTCTAAACGATCTGCGAGCAATGCCCAAGATAGGGATGTCAGAGTGGCTAAGTATAACTACTTTGTCACCAGTCTCTTCTCTACTGGTGTCTTGTCCACCACTCTCATTTCTTGATACAATGGCATCTTGGGGGGGGTTTCGGTAGAATAAATAGGCTAGTGGATATCTACATTAAATCGGACTTAAAAGACACACAAACTAAAGGAATAAATCTAAAGAACACGAGCAGCATTAAAAAAAAAGAAATTAAGAAAGCAAACACAGCTATTCTTAAGCTCTTAATCTTGTTCTCTTTTTGTTTTGTTTCGTTTTGTTTTGCTATATTCAAGTTTTTTTGTTTGTTTGTTTTTTTCAATCGACCTTATTATCTTAAAAAAACAAAACAAGCAAAAAAAATATTTCATTCTCATGCAAAATCAATTACGGTCACTTTATTTTTTTCAGCTTCTGCATTCTATCTCTCTTCTCACCCCCCCCCCCCCGTGCCCCAGTTGCCTGTGTTGTTCTATGTCTCTTTGTTTTCTGCCATCTATCATTTATCTACATGTCTTTGCGTTTCCTTATTTCTTTGCTCGTTTATTTATCTGTATTAGATCAGCTTTTTCGAACTCTCGCAAGTAAGATCACGTGACAACTGTTTTATGCAGTCTGCAGATTTCAGTTTTTTTTTTTTTTTTTAAATACAGCTAGCTAGTAGCCATCATATAATTTATTGATGCAATCTGAGCCTTTCAAGCTTTTAAGAAACAATACTTACCTTGAAAATCCCACATAAATATTATTTTCTCATAGAATTACTTCTACATACTGCCACAAAAGGCATATACATCCAAACTCAATATATATATATATTTCGCTAAAGATATTTTGGATTTTAAAGAAGAAGGGACTCTTCTGAATCCTTGAAAAGAAGGTTTAAAAATCAGAAACTTGGTAGTTATTATTCAACAGGGACGTATTACTTGGTTATGAGACTCTTTGCAATGGGGCAAACGAGAAATGTGGGGTAGGGAAGTCGAAGGTATTACAAAAGTTAGCAGACCTTTGCAAAACTGCAGTAGAGAGGAGAAGCGGTGAGGGGGCGGGGGATGCAAATTGCTCAGATCTTTAAATACGACGCTCTACTCTTTTCAGTCTAACGAGGTAATACATTATAAACAGCAGTTTCCTAAGCTAAGCAAATCTATTGTATTTACCTACAGTAAATAATTGCTTGACTCTTTGAGGATGTTTTTTTTTTCATGCCCTTGAATATTTTTTTTTTTTGAAGAAGAAGAATTATAGATCATAGACCCTTAATGTTATTTTAGCAACAATATAAATAATACTGATGAGTAGCTTTTATCCCCATGGAAGTCAGTTTATTATGTATACATATGACATTAAGACTAAAATCCAAAATAGAGAGAACAGTTTTGAAACATTTCATTAACTCTTTACAGACTGAGATTTGCTCTTTTATGAATGCTAATCACAAGATTCTGACATCTGATTACCCAGACAAGATCCAGTACTGGCAAAGATAATTTAAAGCAGATTCAGTATATTATTTTACTCCAGATATTGCATCACTAACTGCAGACCTGCATAATATGGTGAATGGGTTTGAAACAAACAAAAAAAAAAAATGTAAATATTCCTGGCTTGGTCTTCTCAATCACTGACATATTTTGATAGGATTGTAGTCTGCCAGGGTAGTTTGCATCTGTGTGAGCTCTGCTTGTCTCCCTTTAATAGAAATTACTTCATTCTAAACAACAGCACAACAGCAACAATAAAAGAAAAAAAAAAAAATATCCAGCGCATTTTTCCCAGGAGCAACCCTTCATTTAGATTCACTACTCATTGTTGAGTAGTGAATCTAAATGAAGGGTTGCTCCTGGAAAGCCATGTATATAATAATAATTAGCTTGTGGTAAAACTTCTCGTATTAACACAATGGTACAAAATGCACTTTCAATGCGTCACATTGTAGATGATGAGAATGCACTCTTCTATTCAATGTGAATGATGTCTTTTACCGCTGAACTATTCCCGATCAGTCTCGCAAACAATGGCAAACAAACAAACAAACAAACAAACAAGGGACTGTCAATACAATCCCAAGCTTTACCTGTCACGACTGCTGTATCTGGAGCTTCTTGGACATCAAACAGTTCTTGACTTGACTCCAGGGGTCCCTCGTTTAAGTAGGGAACCACGTCGCTTGTCTCTGGTACCTCGTCAGAAGTGGAGAGGTCAGGGGTCGAGAAATCGCGTCCGTATTCAGCAAGGTCATAAAATCGGTCAAGACCAGTTTCCTTGTTCTCCCTAGGTAGGAGTGCCCGGCTGTAGTAGAGAGAATACGGTTCTGGCTCATCTCTTGGATAGAAGCGATCGTAAGAGGGTAATCCGTCCTCAAAGTAGGGGTCACGTTTTAGTTGTCCGGTGGAGCGGTCGAAGTACTTGTGGACTTGGACGATTTCGTCGCGTTTGTTGGAGTTAAGAAAGTCCATCCCGCGGTTGCTATCATCGGTGGTGGAGAGATCGCTGAGATCCACCTGCCCGGACTGCAAAAGCTGGGCGAGGACAGAGGCAATCTCATTGTTGACATCATCGGACCAGTCAGGGCTAGCTACGCCAAGGGCATCCTCACAGAGATGTTTGTCGAAGGCACGCCCCTGGCTGAATTCTACCAGCTTGTTCTGAAGGGTACACTGGGTGTAAGCGTCCCTCCATGTGAAGCCTGCTCGAATCAGTTGCCGAATTTCTTTGTCCAGTTTCTCTATTTCTTTGGTTCCCAGTTGAAATCTGTTCTCTCCATTCAGTGCTCGACTGAATATACTTTGGCAGCTGCCAAATAGTAAATCTGTGGGGGGGGGGGGGGGAAAGAAGAACAAGTGAGCAGTTTTCTACAAGAATGTCATCAATAATATGAAAATCACTCCACAAGTTCAATGCTTCAGAGCAAAAACAACCTTCATACTATTCAAATATATACTTGCGTTTCTGACATTTTTCTAGTCCATACAGAAAATATTGTAAGCATTATTTATATTACGTATTTGCTGAGTGAAGAAAAAGAGGAATAAATGATAAATCTCACAAATATCATCATTGGTGATAACACCATCACCACACTATCGTCACGCGAATGCCACATTTTATCCGCACATACTTGACAGAGCAAAATGGTCCAAGGGACGCTATCCATGTATTAACATGATTTTTCTCAATTTCCACCATTGTCTCCCCTGATATTGCTAATACATTCGGTTATGTCCCTGTACTCCTCATGCCGCAAGCGACTCGTTAGCCTCCTAACTTGTATTTGTCTTTAACATTTCTTTCTTTCCTCTATCCTTTCCTCTTTCTGTCCGCCTGTTTGTCTTTTTTTCTTTTTTTTTTTCTTGTCTCTACTCTTTTCCTTAGCCATTTCTCTCATTTGAAAACTATACTTATAAAAAAAAAATAACGATCTTCCATTTTCCTCAACTACATGCGTATCTGTAAAGAAAGAGCTCCCACGGGAATAGTGGGGTGAATAGATTAGAATCACAGCTGCATTTGTGAGAGACGAGTCTTGAAAGTAAAACAGAAGAAACCTCACAATTTTCATATTGTCATTGGACTTTATCATCGTGATATAAAGGAGTAAATAATAAGTCTGTATAAGATCTATGACTGCTGGCATTTTTTTTATTTTTTTTGTACCTACCTAAAAAATGGTCGCCCTTATAGTCACAGTTGGGTGTATAGTACTGAATCACTGTTGTACACTGACAGTCATTCAAGAGCTTTTAAAAATGGTTGTCAAACTAACATTAGACACTGCAATTTTCCCCCAATTTCATTATAGATTAAAACATGTAATTTATACGTTCCTGTGAAAGATTTTCAGCAAGATAAAACTTGTCGAGTGTTGTGGCAATTGAAGCCTATTTATGGTTTTATGGAGAAAAATTCATCGTTCATTGGCATACTTTCACATTTTCATACCCGTGCTGAATATGATTAAAAAAAAAAAAAAAACTTCTTTTTCAACATAAACAAACAGCCCGAAGCAAAATTATAGCTTCATTAAATGGAATACAGGCAGTTGATTTACGAAGTTTATTAAGTTATGATCAATGCCAAAGGACAAAATATGTTATAGACATCTGGACTGAGGAGGCTGTCACAGCCATAGGGATCAATGCTCATGAACTATTACGTGATTCTTCCACAGACGCGTAATTATTCTGATAAACGTCCGACGTCTTCGCTATGTCAAAAAGGGTCGTTACAAGTGGTTATATTATGGTAACCTGCGTCGGTTTTCCATGTCATTGTCTGACTCGACTTTTAGTGATTTCCAATCCTGCCGCTATACTGTTAATTATTGAACTAATACCTGGGCATGATGTAACTGGTAGTCCCGGTCTAATGGAGGCTGGATACCTTTGATTGGTACCATTAGTTCACTACGCCATGTCGTTGATACTAATAGATTGTACATGCGATGAAAAAACAAACCGTGTAAGTTATTACCTGTTCTCCCACTCCCTTCTCTGTAAAGTCCATCTGATTTATCTGCCTTTCCGTTTGTTTATTTACTGGTCTGACGGTCTTCTATTACCAGTTTGTGGACGTATCGTCCTATCTATGTGCTTGATTTTGCTCATCGATTGGTTGCGGAGAGGAACCATAGCTTTGCTGTAATACTGCGCACGCGCACACACACACACACACACAAAACCCTTGCTGCAAAAAGCGTCAGAACTTAGATGAATTACAAGAAATCTAGGAGTGTCAGTGTGACTGCTGTCTTGTTTGTTTGTTTGTGTTGGGGTTTAACGACACATCAGCACGATTGCGGCTATATTGTGTCAAACACGGTCAGATATTTTTACTTGTCAAGAAGAAGAGAGGAAAGAAAGTGGGACAGAAGACAGCAGCAAGGATAGAGAGAAGAGATGCCTCCTCTGGAATGTCGAGGATGGCACTTCATGGGAGACATCCCACCAATGGCGGGCTTTCACCGCCTGCAGGTGAGAGCAGATAACCTACTTATAAACCCCGGGCCCTCTAAATATACGAGCAAATCAATAGCCAGTCATGCTTTTAACTATAATATTAATAATGATGACTTTTCAACCACTGAGTGAGGGCAAACACTAAAACAACATTCCGAAGAACTTTCCTTTAGAAATGAATAAAGAAGATAAATAAAACCAAGGACGCTGATAACAGTTGAGGTCAGGGAAAAGAAAACAGAGGTCCATAAATAATGTTTGTCCGTGAATACACAGATAAGATCTGGCTTTTGTAATTCTGACCAGGAAATTAGCTTTGCTTTTTTTTTTTTTTTTGTACGAGTAATACCAACAATGCGTGTACTCATCAATAAAGATTGGTTATTACTAAGTCATTTTCAGTTCAAGGCTAAAGCAATCGCGATGACATAGGTTATGACCTAAGAAAGGATAATGAATTGCCCAAACGATGTTTGTTTGTTTGTGTTGGGGTTAACGACACATCAGCACGATTACGGCTATATTGTGTCAAACACGGTAAGGTGCGTTTACACGTCAAGAAGAAGAGAAGAAAGAAAGCAGGACAGAAGACAGGAGCAAGGAGAGGGAGGAGAGATGTCTCCCCTGGAATGTCGAAGATGGCACTCTATGAGAAACACCCCGCCGATGGCGGGCTTACACCGCCTGCCGGTGGGAGCAGAGACCATTGTTATAAACCCCGGGCGCCCGCGGGGGTGTTACCCTGAAGAAGTAAGTTATAATGACTTTGACATTTGGCGCTCGTAAAGTCCGGGAAAAGCCCGACCGGATTTTCCGGCGGATGTAGCTTACAACCAAGAAGGGAGGCAAACTTGCGGCATTAGCAGTCTCTCGTCTAGGCAAGATAAGATAAGATATTAAGTGATTTTAACTTTGGAATTTGGCTGAAGTCATAAGACACATAAAAGTGGATAGCAATAGGAAAATTTATACTTATGCCATTAGTTAGTACCGACAACTTCGCCTTCAGGGTGTCAGTCTTACACTCCAAACTATTATCTGGGTCCAACTCTCAACAGACTCTCAACACTTCGACACAAATTAACAAGATCCTACCTCTCAAAACCATTTATCTCTCGCTCATGAATAATCTTGTAGCTCTGAACAAGATTTTGATCTTGAAGTCCATGGTTACCATGGAATACAATAAGTTCATAAAATACCGGTAACTTATCGGCAGTCAAGTAATGAACACAACCACAATGAAGGGTATTTTAATAAGAGCTATTGTTCAGACGATTTTGAATCATTTCCGGTTTGAGCCGAAAGTCATGGGTTTCGGGTAGAAGTACGTCAGTCTTTTTCCTATGTGATTATTAACACGTCTTGCTACTACTATTATTTAGAAGGCGTCTAGCTTCAATTGGCTATACGTCTGTCATTCATACGAAGGAGTTTTCATCATAAATGTCTTACCCACTGTAACAGGTGCAAGCCAAGAAGTGAGACAAAGTTTCTTGGGTCGATAGACTTTCCTAAATATTGGTAAACTCTATTGTTTCTCTCTGTTGTTATTTGCATTGACGTCAAGAATTAGGTGCCAGTCAACAGTCGCTGTCTTCATTTTCAAACTAGTTGTATCACATGATACCGATAATGAAGTTACCTAGATCAAGAAATTGAATTAGGCCTACTATTCTCTTTGAGAAGTTACTTCCCATAAGCACGTTTTAGAGACTCCTGATGAACACAATAAATCTACTTGTATTACTAATACTTACTAATTTCATTGCCGACAGTATTTTTGCTAATATGACAGATTTCTAGTTTATAAATAAACACACATCAGGACAAGCAGAAATTATAAAAGACAACGATTGTATTCAATGTGCATATTTTTGTTTCGCTCTGATGAAGAAAAACTAGGATTTAAAAACTGAAAATATGTATTATCTTGTCGTTTTTTTTTTTGTCCCGTGTGTGTGTGTGTGTATGAGTGTGTATGTGTGTGTGAGTGTGTGTATGTGTGTGTGTGTGTGTGTGTGTGTGTGCGTGCATGCATTTGCGTGTGTGTGCTTTTCAAATTATAGTATAAATACGCTATTGGCAATCTCTGATCTTCTTTACGATATTCCAGAACAACGAGTATATAAATGAAAGTGACCATTGTGATGATGACAGTGCAGTGATGATGATTGTCTAAAATCAAAGAGAGAAAGAAAAGGAAAAGATACGAAAATTGCCGTCTTTGCAGATAAAGGTTGCCATACTTTCCAGTCTGGAAAACATTCATATTTTTTCTGGTATAATTAAGCACAGCCACTAGACCAGGGTTATCTTCTCATCCATTTATTTTTCCATCCATCCATCGATCCAACGATCCATCCATCCATCCATCCATCTATCCATCCATCCACGATCCATCCATCCATCCATCCATTCGCTGATTCATCCATCCATCTATCTATGAATCCATCCATCCAACCGTTCATCTGTCCATCGTCACTTCTCGTCCCTCACTTTTATATACTATTTCCTTCAACCTCCATACGGATACCACTCTGTCCCATTCGTCAATCTTCACCGTCCAACCCCCGGCTTTTCGCCAGATCTTTTGTCAGAAACCTCATGTCAGAAACAGGTTGCAAAGCCCTGCTTTCGTTCTAAAGAAGCTGATCAGCTGCTGACCACTCTTTTAGGTGAGGTCAAAGCCATCTCTCTGCTTGTGGCCACTTAGGCCATGTTAGTGGTCTCCAAAATGCCACGAAACAAATACAACAACAAAAAGTCGAAGCTGCTTCAGCGGAGTATCTCCCTTCCAAAGCTAATAGACTGACTTAGGAAAGCAGAGAAATAACGAGTGAGATGTCTAAATAAAGAATGGAGGGATACAAAGCACAGTGATCGGGATTGAAGAAAATGCTGGTTTCCTAGCTGTCACTATTTTTAGTACGGTGCCATTGCCACTAGGTGGCCAAAATAGTCCCAAGGGTCTACTGTTACCAGGTGGTTTTAATAGTGTAACTTAATGTTCCTGGGTACTTGAATGAACCCTGTACCTCACCCTTAATCTTACCCTAATCCTAAATCTAACTTTAACCCTAAGTGTAATCTTAATCATAACCCTCCACAAGCCCCTTGCCTGATGAGGAATTTCTCACTTTTGGACACTGTACGTCAGATTCAGAATCTACGCTCTACTCCGATGTCTCGAATGACAAACCAAAAGCAAACCAAACCAAAACAAAACAAAAGCTCTTATTGATTGATCGAAAAGGAAAACACGGTCGCAGTAGACAATTGACCGATTTTGATCATCACAATCGCAAAAGTGAGTGCGTCATTTTTTAGTCTTTTGAACATCCTTTTTCTCTCTCTTTTTTTCACTCATTTTATATATTTTATAACTATGATCCTTTCACTCTCTCCATTCTGTCTACCCCATCCCCTCCCCGCGTCCCTTCTCCTTTTTTTCCCCAAACGCCTTACTTTTATAACACAAAGTCCTGCTGGAAGCGAACTTTGCATTTTTGAACGGTAAATCTTAGTTATGTTCTACAGAGTTTCTTGTTATAAATAGAGCAAAAGCCTCACAACTTCGACGCATTTTAAAAGAAAATTTACTCTGCAATATAGAACGACAAATCTCAGATCCTACTGTCATTTTCTCCTACTGTAATACTGATCAGTCTTTGCCTATACGGAGACTTGATGATAAACATTTGACTTTCTTTTTTCAGTATGCATAAAAGTAAACCCTTCCTTGACTTCTGGTGCTTGACAGAATCGAGCTGTGCCTGGTCTGTGGGCAATTCTATCCAGAGAATTCCAGCCACAGGTCTTTGAATCTCAAGAATGTCACGACCAGACCTGTTCTTATCGGTCAGACTTTATCTGTGTTGACGCGAGGTAATGAATATGATGAATATTATTACGCGCTACCAAAAAGTTGCGAAATAAGTAACGCGATAGACTTCTGAGCCAAAAAGGATGCCTGAGGCTGAGAGGGAGTGTATAATGAAGTGCTGTCGTACCTGATACGGCTCACACTCCGAGCTCTAATCCAGTTATATAACTGAATACTGAGAAAACTGCTGATAGGATGAAATGAGAGGGATGTCCTCTCGGTCTCACAGGTGATAAGAACAAATTGGTGGACAGTAGTGTTGGACATACCTCGACATAATGAGATTAGCCCCTCGACTCATTACTATGAAAGCCTTAAACTTTTTTTTTCCCTTTTTTCTGAAGGAAGAAATAACTAGTGGTATTTTAAGAAAATGCAAGGTAGTACCCAACTAAGGCGAGAGGATGAGTACTGTGTTTCGTTATTATGTGTATTTATTGTGTGTACAATGTGTGTGTATGTGTGTGTGTGTGTGTGTGTGTGTGTGTGTGTGTGTGTGTGTGTGTGTGTGTGTGTGTGTGTGT
>JBCAUA010000001.1:5326528-5329616 GCA_038406235.1 Peronia verruculata | reverse complement strand
TGTACGTTACGCACGTTAAAGAACCCTTGGCAGTTCAAAATCGATGGAAGAGTAGGCCTGAGTGCCGCTGTCCGGGCGAAATTTCCAAATTCTAAATTTCTACCCATAAATTTCTAAGCAAAAATTGACAACTTCTAAAAGCCGAGATAATCCTATCTCTTAGGATTGAAAGGCTTTAGAAAAACAAAGAATCAAGAAGAATGCTGCAACTTGATATATTATATGTACAAAATCGCTGATGTTTGAAACCTCTCCAAATTGCCGACATAACAGCTTTTATATTTTCCACGAATTGAGAGACCTCATTTAATAAACCAGTGGCTGCAGCCAAAACGGCCTTTTAAACCCAGCCATTAGATACATCCTACTGTTTCTGTGAATACAGAAATGTACCCATGACCCATAATTACTGAATACGGAAACATGCTAATGTCTGGAACTCTTCCAAATTGCGGATGGCGGCACGAGCCACAAGGCCGATGTATTTATAACGGTGACGACATCTGAGAGGTAACAATGTCCAGTTAATGATGATCCAGAAGGGACACATTCACAAAGACCGACTGGTCATGCAGACACAGTCTCGGAGACAATTCAGGGTTTATTGAATGAACCGTGGGCTTTAATGGTCAAAGTGTCAAAGGGAGGACCTGGTTTAACATTCTCTCATTATACTTGCATATAACCTCCTTTTCAAACAAAATGCCGCCATAGATAGCTGCAAGGTTTACATCTATAATTATCACCTATGTGTCAAACTTGAATGAATGTCATCATAGGAATCCTGTCACTCCAGCAATGGTTACTGACACTTTAGCAACGTTGCAAAAATGTACGTTTTTTGTGTGACAGTGAATGATCAATTAAAATGTTCCATTCGTAACAATATTGCTTATATACATGTATTACCATTTAGTGACATATTCTGCTGAAAGATGGAATGTCAAGATAGTGCCTCTTTTTCTCTAAGAAAATAAAACTAACAGGTATATATATTTATTTGATTCAGGCACAAGCCTGCAAACACAAGTATCACTAGGTGGAAGTGCTATGATATATTTCGCACTGGCTTATGATAATTTTTCAACATTTTATAACTTTGCTTTGATATTCTCCAAGCATTTATAACATTAATCTTCATGAGGCCATTTTTCTGCAAAAATTAGACTAAAGTTATAGCTAGAGAGAAACAACACTAAGACAGAATCTATTTCACGACGTCCCTCAGCAAAAGAAAAACAAATTAAAGGCGGTTCAGAAAAGTATTAGGCATTACATAAAATATAGACTAACAATAGTTAATTAACAATCTTATGAATGGAAGGGGCGAGTCAGGTACCTGTATAATAAGTAAAGCTGTATATACAAATGTACAACTGTGTTATGTAATTCATAAAATATGACACTGTCCTTTATGTTTGTCCTCTCTCTCTCTCTCTCTCTCTCTCTCTCTCTCTCGTTTGTACGTAGGTCTGTTCCTCTCCTTGTCTTTCTCTCTTTTTTCTTTCTCATTTACTCACTGACATATCATTCTCACAGTAGGCCTACACAGTTAGGTGTATTTTCCGGTTCCCACAATGTGGAAACCAGACAAGGAGGAAAATAAAACAAAAAGAAACTAAATAAAAACTGCCAGTGAATGCTTTCATATACACATGTCACGCGGTCATATCTATTTGCTCAACATTCTATATTTTTAGAATTGCCCTCATCAACCATCCATAAACAAAGGATAGTTTATCATTTTGAATACGTTAATGAATGTACAATGTAATACACTTACATAGTAATAATAACGACACTACAGTAAACTTGCAGAACATGGGACAATAATATCATCTGTTACACTCTCGTGTGCCAGCTTTCGTTTTCCCTTGATTTAAAAGGAGATATAATTTACCTCTTTGGTCTACATCCCAAAAACTGCACTGATGCCTCTGAGCCAATAAAATAAATTAAAAGAAAACAGCCAAAATAATGTGATGTTCATAGATCTCAAAATTTTGTTATAAAAATTTAATAAGTGGGGGAAAAAAAAAAAGAAATAACGATCGGTTGTGAGCTGTTTAGATCCAACACTGAAAAATCACATGCGCTCACGAGAAACCAAATATAGCTCTAGCTTACCTATAGTTCCCAGAGGAAAGGGGTTGATAGTTGAACCTTCACTGAAAGAATGGTCTCCTAGAATTAACACGATGACCAAAAGGAATCCTCGAGACAGTCCGCCCATGGTTATGTACGGCCAGTATGGCCTGCCACCTCATATAAATCCTGGTTGTTTAAAAAAATCTACCCGACATAGTTATCCCCTAAGTGTGTAGTCTCCAGCTTCCCTACCAAGTCCAATATGGCAGGTATCTACTGAATATTCATGCTAAGGTGATGACGTCTCGTGACGTTTCTCTCGCGGAACCGCGGCGTTCCCTGAATCTTATTATGAAAATGCCAGCCATGCAATCTGGGAGGTTATCGCGAGGGATGGAACTGTGGAAATAAACGTCGATATTACTCGCGCGCGCTCGCACCCGACGGCCCACGCTGGAGGCCTTTGCGTGGGTTTCCCATAGCTCGGGCGTACAGCTCTTGCAAGAGCCATCTCGTGGGTGCGTCACATAGTGTTGTTGTGGTCGGCGACTACACGAATCAATGCGGCACTGAACACGCTAGATCTAGGCCTAAGTGGGCCATGTGACTCGGAGTATGTCTCAAGTGTTGTCACAGATACAAATACTTGACTGCACATACTAGTTTCGCTATACCCATTGAAATCGTTGACATTTAGCCGTCTCAGTGATGCATTACGTAGCATTCTCTTTCATAGATCTAGTGAAATTAGTTGTGTGCTAAAAGAATAATGAAACAATGAGCGTGAAACAAAAATAAAACCTCCAGAATTTGGAAAGAACACAGGTAAACTTAATAAATCATTCATCATACCTGAGTATTGTCTACAAAAAGAAACATGAGAAAGAAAAGAAATCTCCGCCCACGTCGAGATTTTTTGGGTAATCATTTCAAATTTTCCTACATTGAGAGAGAGAGCATATTGGTAGAAACATGTGATGAGAGCTCTTCATGGGATTTT
>JBCAUA010000001.1:5319028-5321528 GCA_038406235.1 Peronia verruculata | reverse complement strand
AAAAATCGGAGGTTGCCGCTTATCAACATTTATCAATCATTACTAAAAAGTTATTTATAAAATAACAAGGCACAGCACATGTTATAATCATACAGTGAATAATATAACCGCAACGCTCAAATAGTTCTATATGAAAATACGTCAATGTTACATAAATTTTCAGGTGGAGTCCTGCGAGCCTGTTTTTATATCTCTAAACATGCGCCACAAGTATTTAATACTAATTTTTGCTTTATATCAACTGATAAAAATGTTGCCGATGAAAGACATTAGTTATGAATATGTCTATATGGAAAGCATATGCGTATCCCGGGATTTTACCCAAGATGCAAAACCTGGACGCTAGCGCACGCGATATACATAAGATCGGGCCAGGTGTCTTCTTCGACGGAGTATGACATTTCTAAATATTTAAATTTTGGCAGGGATGGGAAATGGGAAAACCCATGGCCTCTCTGGGGAGCGAGGTGACCGATCCACCCACTACACAGCTTGCTCACTCCACAAACATGGGCCCACTGCTTATTTTCTGAACCAGCGCAAAGAACGGTAATATCTTTCCCGCATGCATGATTTTCGTTACTTCTGGGTAAAGTAGATCTACATAAAAAATACAAAAAAAAAAAAAAAACCGTCGATAACTAAGAAGATGGTTGATATTATCAAAAAACATGCCAACCAAAATCAAATTTCTAGAAGTTTATCTTAAGAAATATTTTCTAAATATATTGAGATTTTTTTGGTCGGCCTCCTGGCAGGTGTTTATTTACTTTTTATACAGATCTGAAATCTGGCAAATCTCGTGGTCAAATAAATAAATAAACAAAATATATAAATAAACAGACAGATAAAATAAATAAATAAACAAACACACAAACAAACAAATAAATAAATAAATAAATAAAAGTAAACAGCAAAAACTTTAGACTTTAATAATTAAAAGAAAATAACTTATAAAGTAACAAACAGCTGAAAGAACTGTCAAAAACAAAACAAACAAATGAAAACTAAACAAAAAAAATTATAGCAATAAAATAACACCAATTAGTTCATAAGATAACTAAGAGAAATACACGTAATCTTGTTAAAGGATATTTAAGAAATGCATATAACAAATAAAGGCAATTAAAAATACATAAATTAAAAGAAACATATAAAACAGATATAGAAATTAACGAATAATTAATAAGTATATAAACAGCTAAATAAATAAATAAATAAATCATGCAAACAAATAAATAAACATAAAAAAAATAATTTCATTCACACTTTAATAATAATAAAGATTTTCAAAAAGTAAAGAAATCACAGTCAAACAATAAACTAATTTAATAAACTAATGGAATGCAAACACACACATAAACAAACAAATCAAAGTTTCAAATGAAGATTTTTGTTGTATTTCTAGGAGAAAAGATAATCTGGTTGGATAACTTGACTTGCAAAGAACAGGAAAATCTGAAGCCGCAATGATAAAATAAATACAAACAATTTTGTTATCGATACTGTCTGTATGAAAAGTAAGGAATCAGAGCTCACGGTCGTCGGCAACTAAGATGTGTTCTCTCTCTCTCTCTCTCTCTCTCTCTCTCTCTCTCGCACACACATTCCAGAGTAATTGTGGATTGTTTCGTTTACTAGATTAACATACTTTATTTAGATATCTGCCATAGTAAAATTGTCTGTATTAAAAGCAAGGAATCGGAGCTCACGGCCGTCGGCGACTAAGATGTGTTTTTCCTCTCTCTCTCTCTCTCTCTCTTTCTCTCTCTCTCAAAACACATACATACACACACACACACACACACACACACACATCCCCGTATAATTGTGGATTGTTTCGTTTACTGGATTAACATACTTTTTCTTTTTTTTTTTTAGATATCTGCTCTACTAAACCTTTAAATACTCAATCCATATCCATTGCCCCCGGAACTATCTGCGGACCAAATCCTTTGTAAGGCTATCACAATCAATCAATATATCGATCGATGTATCTATCGGTTCAGCGATCAGGGCTATTAGTCCAGTGCGGTAAAGGTCGCGGCAATGAGGTCACATGTTATGAGCGCGCGCGGAGGCCGACAGGTCACGTGACGAGCTAGGCCGGGCCAGGTCAGGCTAGGCATTAAGTAAGAACGTGACCGGAGAGCCCAGTTCAGAACTGTGTCACGGCACTTATGATATACAAATGTACCTCGGCATTACTTCACACAAACAAGGCAACAAACAACAATAGAAACAAAACAGAACCATCTGTTCTAAAAACGTATTTTATGAAATGGTACAGATAAAGATAAGGAAAGATAAAAAGAAACGGACAGACAGACACACAGACACACACAGAAAGACGGACAGGCAGACCGATGGAAGGATGGATGGATGGGTGGGTGAGTGGATGACAGGTGGACGTATGATGGACGGACGCATAGATAGATAGATAGATAGATAGATAGATAGATAGATAGATAGATAGATAGATAGATAGATAGATAGATAG
>JBCAUA010000001.1:5308220-5318928 GCA_038406235.1 Peronia verruculata | reverse complement strand
CTTCAATATTGATTTTTATTATTATTATTATTATTATTGCAAAAAAAAAAAACAAAAAAACCTGATATGGTGAAAAATCGACATAGGTCTCATTTTGACTGGCTGCGAGACAAATACAGAACACATTGGCTGCCCCTCTCTATGAGTCATTCGTATCCATGTTTTCAAAAGTTCATGCAATGTATATATGGAAACTTTAAAAAAAAAAACCAAACTCACAAGCAATGTGTAAGAAAAGGCTCATGGACTTTGCAAAATGTGCCAGTCAGACAGTCAGTCAGTCACTCAGTCAGTCAGCCAGTCAGTCAGCCAGTCACCAACATACTTTGAAAATAAAACGGAGGAAATTTTACAGCAGCAGCACTGACAGACATTTCTGAGTTAATCTATCTGGCGTGTGACTTAAAGGTGATGAGATGGAAAAGTGAACGCACTCCATGAATGGGCTTTATATAGACTTTCGGGGTTTCCATTAAGAAAGGTATGACAATACACCATTTCTCGCACCTGTATAATTCACACATTTTCGCTATCTTTTTCATCCGCCGCCTTGATGGACACCATAACACTGCGCGTGATTTACACTAAATTATCGTTGGTGAATGGTCGTTTCTGTTTATATTTTTGGTTAATGCATAAGCCCTGTGTATTTTTAACAACCGTTATTGTTTGACGTGCATGTACTCGGAGAACAAATCTCGTCCAATGACATGACATCACTGTGTGACATACTTTTTTCTGTCTTTAAAATATATATATATTTAAATATAGATGTAAGTTTTTCTTGTGGATAAACTAGATTTAACCTTATATCTCACTCTCTTTGCCATTTTCAGTGACTGAGAGGATGCTGACCCAGTTTCAAGCAATGCGGAGCAATATGCAGGCTATGGAGCGACGTCTGGAACAACCGGTGTAAACACGCCAGAACCACTTTCACCGTGTGGGATGCCCAAGACAGAAGTTCCGCGGCCACAAATATATTTCCAACTGCCTTTAATTTCTTTTTTTTTTTTTTTTAATCCTTGTCGGTTCTTTGGGTTAATATATGCATGCCGTGCCTTTCCCTCGACTATAGAGAAATTGAAATACAATTTTAATATGGTGACAGACAAAGCAGGTTTCGTCGAGGACTCGAAGGCATATTGTGTAATACGGATTCAGCCTGATAAGATGTAACCAAAGTGGAATAAATCTACTTTGTTAAGCTTTATCTCCCTCATACAATTTATAATGATTCTTACAAAACAACTGCGTGATGATAGAATCACCATGTTTACGAAATAAAGGGAATGATAACACAAGACTGACTCAACATTTGACAGAAGTTGACATAAGAAGCAAATTATTGTTCTACAAAAAGATCTCTATCGAGGGAACAACAGTAGTCGTCTGCTGTTACATGTATTTGGATGCACATTAAGGCAATGCTGAGAAAAAGGTGGTCAGGATAAAAGAAACAGAATAAATTGTGTACTTGTATAAATTTAATTATTCGGATTCTTTGCAAACTGATGCATCATTTTCAGTCCACTTATTTTGCTTTTGCTTCTAATTCAGATGAGCTCTATAGAGCAGTACTTGCGCTCCCCGACATGACAAAAAAAATGACATCATAGTGGCATTTGACAGGGCGTAATAAATTTCGATGCGTGCCTGGTACAGCCTAGCTAGAAAGATGGCGTGTTTTTTTAGAGCAAAGAAGTTCTAATTTATGTTATAAAGCTTTTATTTTGTCACTTATAAAGACGTACATGTATTTATTTTTATTTTAATTACTTTTTATTATTACAATTACTTTGTTACATGTATACAATTGTACCGTATTCACTTCCTTATTTCTTTGCATTGCAGTCAGTTTTACCAGTATTCACAATTGCGCTTATTTGTTTGTAAATCTGCCAATTGCATTTAAGATAACATATGTTTTAACTGTTTGCCAAATTAATAAAGTGTGGAAGGTTTAGATAATAACCCAGTTGTTGCTGTCTTTCATGTTGTGCTTGTCGGTGTGCCCTTTGTTGTTGTTGTTGCTCTTTTTCTTCTTCTTCTTCTTCTTTTTTCTTCTTCCTCCTCTTTCTTCTTCTTGCTTTTTTTTTTTTTGCTACCGGAATCAAAAGGTCACAAAATGTTGTGCCGTGGACAAAGACAAGAGAAGCATCAGCAGGGACTATTACTGGGTTTAATGAAAATCTAGTCTACACCTTGAAGGTTCAAAAGATAGACAAACCAAACAGACAGACAGACACACAGCCAAACAACCAGACAAAATGGCAGACAGGCAGACATATAGACAGATAGATAGACACAATCATACATCCACCTCACAGAGACAAAAAGTCTTAATAGAAGAGACAGACAAAAAAAAAAAAAAAAATGCTTGGCTTTGAAGCAGATCCATGTGTGTCAGTGTTTTGAAAAAAAAAAAAAAAATGTTGAGTCTACAAAACTATGCAAAATAAAATTGGCGTGGTAAACCCAGGACGTTTGGGGACTCTTGAGTTTTGTCTGTTCTGGAGACCGATCCCCCCCCCCCCCACCCCCTCCCTTTTCCTCTATGCCAGGCCATGCATGTTAACAATCCAATTTTATTAAATCCTGGTCTTCTCCCTCCATGGCTTTTTCCGTTCCTACCTCTTACTTGCGATGGTTTTCAGAGCTGCCTTTGGCTACCCTATCTAGTCTTTTTCTCAAAACTACACAGTTCTTTCCCGTCCTCTGGGTCGTCGGCTTCCTTTCTATTGTGGTGACGTCACCGTTCTAGTCGACAACGAACGGATACAAAGGAAATTATTTTAAAGGTAAAGGAAAGAGAGATACGTGTAAGAAATGCTCTAAAATATCTTAGAGAAATAGCACAATCATATCGCCACACGGAAATGGGCCTACTACATCCGTAAGTCAAACAATGCAACTTTTCAGGAGAAAGAAAAAATATAATAATAACCTTCTTGTTTTATTTTCTAATCGTGAACATAACATCATGATCATTTGAGATGCGACACGATGAAATCAGGCGCTCGTCAAATTTGGAGCATATGGAGTTATTGGTACCAAAGTTAAACTTATCCATTTCCCTTTCTGTGTGTGAAAAAAGTTTTGTTCTACCTTAAGCAGAAATTGAGATATTAGCAATGATGGGGGTGACCTGTTGCTCCAGCTCAATTTAGGGAGAAAATGGCCCATCACTTTTGTAAATCCTTATTGATCTTTGTTAGCCCATGTCTCTAAACTGCAAGTTTGGGGCCTTCACTCAATCTATTTCATCAAATTCAACTCCGAATTGCACTGTTAGATTGATATTGAAGGGTTTTGTGAAGAAAAAAAAAAAATAACGTTAAAAATATGTTCATTGTTGAAAAACCCGTGATTTCTCCGATCGCCTCAGCGTGACGAGCACCTGATTTCATCGTGTCGTGTCTCATTTTATCTGAACAAATTTATGCTTTTTGTCCCAGAATAATTTTATTTATAATATAAATATTAGACATACGGCAATGTATCACTGAAATCTTGGAAATAATATAACCGTATGTTAAGTTACAGCACCAGTATTGTGGATCTGGTTTATTTATTATTAAGATAAGCCGATTTGCAACAATAGTATATCTACATGACGGAATTCTCTGTCTCGTGTCACTATAAGTCCAGTTACAATGTCAACATTGAAGAATGTCATGTTACTTTTGCAGAAACACAAGCAGTAAAGTAAGTTGACATATAGCATTAGTATTTCAAAACAAATTGCGATAGAAAATACACATAGGGTAACTTGAGTTCCAACAGTAATATGTCAAGATTTTTATGTACATGGTGCTCATCTACATCAAGTTTTTTTTTTTTTTTTTTTTAAATAATCGTAAACAGAAAAAAAAACCCCGAATACGAGATTTTGTCACATGATGCACCAGCCCCTTCCGTACTCAGAGTTCAAATATCTCAAAAGCGCAAAAATCGGACTTACGGCAGTTGTATTTCCGGGCGCCGATATATTACATAGGCCTACAGTTTGTCTTCATAAGAATCTACCTCAGCCAATAAAGGACTCAAGTTGACTTTCATCCTTTCTTCAGACACGACGGTAGAATCCATCAGTAGTACTAACACAGTACATGTATTTTACAGACAGTCTGTTTAATTAAAGCAGTTTTGTTTCCCCATCTTCTTCTGGCTGTAGGGCCTAGACTGGGAGAAATCTGAGGATGTTTCTATTACAGTTGTGACATAAAGGAGGTTAGTCACTCAGAAATACAGATTACTTTTCTCATCACTCTCAAGCCTCTACATGGCCTAATATTTTTTCTATTATAATTATTATATATATTATTATCTCGAAGATCTTCTGGGGCGCTAACACTTTGCCCCAAACCAGAGAAACTAGAATGTGTTGCAGGTGTTGGTAATGATAACATTAACAGTGTTATTTTTTTTTTTTTTTTAAATTATTTTATTGGTTACCGGTCTGACAGTTATCGGTATAATATATTGTAATTTTATAAAATGATAACATTAACAGTGATGATTTGATAAATTAAGTTAGCTTTTTATTCTCCCTCCCCTTCTCCTCTTGTCTTTTTCTTCTCTCTTTTCTCTTTGTCTTCTTACTTTTTCCTTGCTCTCTCTCTCTCTCTCTCTCTCCCTATTTCTTGTGAGATTAAAAAAAAAACAAAAAACTAAGAATGGCAAAAGCAAGGAAACTTCAAATTCTGCCAGAGACAGATAGACAGAACAACAACAACATCAAGAACAATAATAATAACAAATGTCAGTACGGTAGTGTAACAAATTACCTGTAGAATGTCCACATAATGTTGACAGTGCCATCGTTCAGTGACAACTGGTTGGGTATCATAATCCTGAGTATCTGAGGCCAGCAGTTTTCTTTCACGGTGATGGGAAATTGGGAGATTTCATTGGCAGAGAAAACTTAAATCTCCCAGGGACATGCCCTCTTTGTTGGCCCATGAAGTTTGAAGGAATGGGAACGCTAAAGGACAGAAACGTAACAATTTTTTTTTTTTTTTTTTTGTGTGATATATATTTATTTATTCATTTATTTTATTTCATTCTATTTCTGAAACAAATGGATTTAAGTTAATTCAGTTCCATCAATTTAATTTAACTCAATTGACTCTGGTTTAAGTCAACCTTTCGCAACCACAAGAAGCAACTCCATGTATAGCCTATTAACCAATACAAAGATGGGGGGGGGGGGGAAGAGAGGTTGACTTCAAATGGATAGCGCTGTATTTTATTTTACTTATTTTATTCTATTTTAGCTTACTTTTTTTTTTTTTTTTTAAGAGTGAAAATATTTTAAGTTTAGATTTAATAATACACACATGTATTATGGGTTGTTACTTTTTGCTGAGAAACTACCGGTATCCCCTACATCAGGCAAGGAATTTTGACAGTCTTTGACCTTCATATCCTGACTATCCATTTCCCAACTTAGGACAAACTTTAACGATGCCATAGGCGAGGGGGAGGGGGGGGACGTCACAGATTACCGTAAATGAGCTATGAGCCCTAGACAGGAGCCATGATTACACAATGACATGCCTAGATAGAGGCATATTGTAGTAGTAGTAATGTGCAGTGCACGTTGTACAATTTGTGATCCCATGTTTCCAGTCAGATCAAAGGAGACATTGCCATTGTGCTATTCAGTCAAAGACTATAAAATAATCTTATTAATAGTCTTTGAATTAGTTATGATAAGCCTGGAGATGTATACGTAGTTCTCTGGGCAGGAAGTTGTGAGAGAGGTCGCTGTCTGAAATGGTTTGTTCTTATTGTTGTTTATGTTGTTGTAGTAGGCTATATCAGTTGTTGTTGCTGCCATTTTTTTGCCGCCTTGGCCGTCGTTATCGATGCTGTTGTCCTTGTTGTTGGTGTTGTTGATTTTGTTGCTGTAGTTTACGATTGCCTCTGTCGTTTTGATGGTGATGGCGGTGTTGTTGTTTGTCTTCTATTTAACAAGAAAAACAAAGCCAAACTTTTTTTTTTTTTTAACGACTTTTGACTGAGAATGCGTGTAGGCAAAGAAGATAAGTTTATTATACTGGTACACTGGCATGCTGTCCGTGCTTGATAGGTGCGGTTCTACCAAAACCAGATTATTTTACTGCAGATTAAGGGTAGCAACCCCCGGCTACATCTTTTTTGTCACGACATAAAGCTTCTAAAAACCACACACGTGCTTAAAATAATCAAAGAAAAAGTTATTGTACGGTATCTCATTCCGTTTCTGTATAAGATGCAAATTTTTCATCGTTAAGGTCGTGCTTAAACATCGGGGTGCAAAAGAATTTAATAACAGTACCAAGATGTCATTGTGATATAGGCCTAGATGTAGGATTCAGTGCTGAAATGTAAGCGTAGAACCTGAGAATGAGCATGGTTTTGTTCGCTCAGTCATGAGCTTTGTCCGTGTTCATCCAGATAATAAGACTAAGGCGGACCCTCCATAGACGGCACACGGCACGCAGCACATGACATGTCGGCACGTGCCGTGCCACAGGCTAAAACCCCTCCCTCCATAGGCCATAGCACGACATCACAACACATCACATCACAACCTATCATGGATTCGTCTGATGAAGATAAATGTACTCTGATCATGTTAACAATGCTAAATAATCGGAAAAAGAAGAGGAAAAGGCGGATCATGTGGTGCAGAGAACATTTTCTATTGAGGAGTAGTAGAGGAGAGTTTCATCGAACTTTCTGCTCCTTGATGACACGTAGAGATGAGACATTGTTCTTCAACTACATAAGAATGTCATACAGAACGTATGAGGAACTGAAGAACCTAGTGCTTCCTCATCTACAACCAATTGGTTGTAATTATTGGAAAGCAATATCAGCAGAAGAAAAATTAGTCTTGGCACTTAGGTGAGTTTTATTTATATACATGCCTATGTATATATTTTATAATCTAAGTCAATTTGTAACTGATATTAATCGGATGTGCCTAATAAAGGGACCCAAGCTTATCATTTTCAAGTACCACCACCCGGGCCCCCTCCACCTCCCCCCCCCCCAATTTATTAACGACGAAGACCTATACATGCCCTAAAAATCGCACAAAAACAAAGCCTCATTGCTGTAGATTTATTTCAAGTGCAAATTTTAGCAAATCAAATGGAATATGCGTGTTTTTTCACAAGATACGATGCCTGAATCACTCCAGCTTTAAAGAATTTGAAACAAAAAAACAAACAAACAAAAACTTAAATGACAGCGTAATGAACAATATTGGCCAAAATAATGTATGAAAGAGTTATGATTTAAACTCTATTTCTTTGTTATCAATGAATACTTGTTAAATCTAACACACTCTGTCTCTGGAGGGTTGATGTATATTTCCCAAAACACACGCACAATTTATTATGTTTAGTTATTGTAAGTATTCGTAGGTATTATAACTTGTTGTCGCTCTTTCTGGATAATATTCTTGTTGGTTTGATGGCACTGGCAGTGGCCTGTACGTATGGTACCCCGGACCCGGATATGAATCCCGGGATGCCTATGGTGACTGCTGCTGTTGGTATGTCCCAGCAAGACGAGGAACACGTTTTTGTCTTTGAAGGGCTTGTATTACATCCATTTGGAAATTCAGGAACTGTTCTTCGTCGAGGTTATCAACAGAAGGCATCAGTGCGCGAAAAAAGTTCAACCTTGGGGATTCTTTCGATTTTTCTGCCTGTCGCTGCTTCATCATTTCTAAAATCATTGTAGTTGTATCATCATGCTCAATGTTCGGCACTGCTTTGCGCTTTCTCACAGGTTCTTGCATGTTGCTCACGACTTCTTTTGGAATTCCTGTTGTTGTCTCTACTTGAGTATCTCCTTGCGAAGAATTCTCATCAACATCCTCAGGTTCAAATTGAAAACTGAAACTGTCTTCATTGCTAGTCGTGTCCAAGTCTGGTCCTGGAAGGTTGCCTGAAGTTTGGCGCAAAGTTTTAACAGGCAGTAGAAACATCAGATCCTTTTCAAATTTCCAATCCTTGTCACTGCCTGCGTCACTGCCAGACGGTTTATTCTTTTTCCTTCTTAGGGCATTTGAGAAGCTCCTTGACAGAGATTCCCATATTGCTTTTGAAGTTGTCTTCGTACCTGGAGACAGAAATGGATTATGTTAGTTGTTAATTTTATATAAATTGATAACAGAGCCTGAGTATTTTATTTTATTTATTTTTTTATTTATCTGACATAGAAGACATGTAGTATTATTATGCTGCTAGGGTTTTCTAATATTTCATATGTGTTTGTTTTTTTCATTTCAGACATCTGGCTACAGGCCTCAGTGAGTGTCCCTTTTTATATGTCGGCAGAAACAATCAGTAGACATGTTTTCAAAGTCTGTCAGGTTTTGTGGGATGTACTACAGCCATTGGAACTGCCGTTCCCATCAGAAGAGCAGTGGCAAAGAATTGCAAAACGATTTGGTGACTTATGGGACTACCCTTTTGCTATCGGTGCGCTAGATGGGAAGCACACTGCGCTCAAAAAACCTGGGAACAGTGGCTCAATGTTTTATAACTACAAGGGGTTTCCAAGCATTGTACTGATGGCATTGAGTGATGCAGATTCTTGTTTCATTTTAGTGGATTGTGGCCAATACGGTCGGGTCAGTGATGCTGGTGTGTATCAATCTTCTGACATGTCTACCATTCTCGAAGAAGGACACTTTATTCCTGAACAAACGTTCAAAATCAATGGATCAGAAATTGAGATCCCATACATGGTTATCGGAGACGAAGCATTCTCATTGAAAACGTACTTGTTGAAACCCTTTGCTGCAAGAACTCTTAATGCAAAAAGGAGGATCTACAACTACAGACACTCGAGGGCTCGTCGAGCTGTTGAATGCGCGTTTGGAATATTGGCAAGCAAGTTTGAGATCTTTCAAAGACCGATGCGAGTTGAACCAGATAAAGCCATTATCATTACCAAGGCAACTGTTGGCCTCCATAACTTCATTCGCCATAGAGACGGTAACATGATAGATAGGACCTCAAGCATTGTCTATGAGATCAGAGACAATACAGGAAGAGATGGATTGTTAGATCTACCACTTGCTCGAACTGAATGTAGAGCAGCAGAAGATGCCATGAAAGTTCGTGATGCATTATCAGAATTCTTCAGTGACCCAAGTGGGTCTGTGTACTGGCAAAACGACCTTGTTTTCAGAAACGTTTCACATTGAAATAAAAAAAAGTGACTCACCTGCTGGTAGACATTGATCTTTGTTGTGATACTCCGGGTTTTTGGGGTCCCAAAGAAGAGGTCGGTCTCTCACAAGTTCAATAATTTCTTTCTTGTAGTCCTCCATTTTGGCAGCACACGGAACAAAAAACGAACAATGCAGCAAAGCAAGGCACGCAATGTCTCGTCACGGCTGTGTCGTGCCGCCAATGGAGTGTGCAACTCTAAATCGTTGTGTTTAATTTTCTTTCGCACGCGTGCCATGTGCTGCGTGCTGTGTGCCGCGTGCCGTGTGCCGTCTAGGGAGGGTCCGCCTTTTACGAAACGCAAGTTTTTTTGTTTTTTTTAAGTTAGTCTAGCCCGAGTTGTTGCACATACATTAGCAAAGTTAACATGGCTACTTGGTCAAGGGAAACATACTGAATTTCATTGAACTATATCGAAATCAAGAGTTCTTATGAAAGGTTAAATCGAAAATTACATCAATAAATAAAGAGATCAGGCTTATAATGCATTTGCTTCAATCTAATAATTTGAGCCTATTTCGAATCGTGACTTTGTAATAAAGAAAACAATCTTAAGCCTCTTCTTTTTGACAAGTCAAACAGCTATAGTTGAAAGCACAACTTCTCGCTTCCACGGCATTTCGGCAACTGATTCCAGATTTTAATGATGGGCACCTGATCTTAAGTCCTGATCTCAATAGTGTGTAGGCATCTGATCTTACGACCGTCTCAGCCCCATCTCTCCGTGCCATCAGATCCTAAGACCGATCTGAAAAGTGTAGGATCCCCTTTAAATGGGAACTCCTGCAACTTAAGTGTTATGTTTTTTCTGTCCGCCCATATGAGCCATAAATTTGCCAAAGGAACCGACTGGACAAAAACAAGTCTCCATTACCGTTTCTCTTTGAATTTTTTTTCCATATGACAAAACAAAATAGTACTTGTAACAATATTCTCCTTTTATATCACCTTCAGGTAGGCATAAAATGTTATTTTACTAAACGTGAACAAATCTCATCATAGGCTCTCCGGCAATTCAGTGACCTCTGTCGCGTTTATTTTGAATGTGAAAGACTTCGCCAAATCATGAATTGATTGATGTGAATACGACAAATGAATTTAAAGTTAAAAGATGAAATAACAAACACTGTTCTATTCAAATCACCACCTACGTTTCTAATGCCAGTGGAGGCTGTGTACTTGAGATGGTCTGTAAATGTCCGAGTGTAGAGAAGTCCAGGCTCTGTTGTAGATTCGAACAGTTCCTTTAGATTGGTCAGCGTGAGGTTGGCACCCAGGGTAACGTGAGTGGCGGGCGTCATCTGACATATAGTGACAAGAAAAGATAAAATCAACCCAGTTTTGGCTGTTTGTTTAAATAAAGAGTGCAAAATAGCTCGTGAGCTAGCTAGCTCTCTCTCTCTCTCTCTCTCTCTCTCTCTCTCTCTCTCTCTCTCTCTCTCTCTCTCTCTCTCTCTCTCTCTCTC
>JBCAUA010000001.1:5297333-5308120 GCA_038406235.1 Peronia verruculata | reverse complement strand
AAGCTAGCTGGCCACGTGGTCAGACCCAGATGCACTTCAGCCTGCGACAATGAAATGTTAGGCCTAAAACACATAGCGGCTGCAGTGCGAGAGTTAGACACAGACACAGATGCACTGTGGCTCCAGCCTACTGGTGAATAAAGCATGGCTTCTCTACCCTTCCCTCCCTCCCTCTCCACTTCAAAAAGAAGAAAAGTCAAAAAGCCAAAGAAATTATTGAATTTGGAATGATCAGTGTATTCTATGGAAGTTGATATTCTCAAACCTGAGTACAGTGATAACAAGATCAGTATCAAGTGGTCACCAAGTTGTCTGTTATCTTACCGTCCATGGAATCATCTGCAGAAACCAATGTTGTCATGGTTATGCTAGATAGCTATGTATTGTTAATGTTAAGAAAACAAAATGTTGAAGAATTTATTCCCTCACTGGTTAGTCGTCCTGATAGGTGATGAACAGCATACGAATATAGAACCGGTACATGTACATTTGTATATTCAAGCATTCTTTAGCAGCTAAAATGTCCCTTGATAAAGACTTTTTTTTTTTTTCAGAACTTTGATATGTATGCTAGATTAAGCTATTTTATCAAGGTATGTTAAGGATTAATGAATTGGTAATATTTTATGGACATATTTTTAAAATTAGAGCAAATGCCTATTATCATGTTGATCTTCCTTCAATTTTGTCAGCATCGCATAGTTTGTCTTTCAGCTGTCAGGCAGAATAATAACAGCATAAACATATCAGCATCATATGATATTATGTCTTGCTGCCAGTCAGAATGAGCTGGATGTCATTTTTCCACCAGTTGAGTTATCACTGTCATTTTAAAACATTAATTCATATACATGTACGTTCCCGGGGGTGTATTAAAAGAGGAGTTTTGAGTTTGTTTGATTTTAGTCAGATACATGTATATGCTGCAAATTGAAGAGACATGGGGTGATTCCCTCAGCATTGGTTCAAGTGAAAGGAAAATTAACAAAAATTAAGTTTTGCAAGTAAATCTGTATATTTACTTCATTATGTTCTGATATACTTGTACTATCACTATAAAAGCAGTATTTTCTTGTTCAGTGGTAAATGCTCGTTCAATTTTGTTTCAGTGTAAAAGCATCAATATCAGACTACCTCCATCAACGAAATAGCTGTCCATAAATGGCTGAAAGAAGTATAGAAACTGTAACGTAAGCTCCATGACATCAACCCCTGAATTTTCTGTTTGAGTCTAATCCAGTGACTCACCACTCATTCTGACAGACCGTGAGACACATGATGTACCATGAATGGAATGCCAAAAAGAACTTCATTGTGACGAAGCTGAGATACAACATAAATGTAGATGACCATATTTGTCCTGATTAGATGTGTAAAGAGACAGAATTTACAACAGTTTTTCATTATCAAGCAACTGCAGGGATAGAGTTTTTATCATTTTCTATGTTAAAGATGTCCATGATGGGTGTACACAGTTTTTTTAAAACATTGTGTTTTGAAACTGTATGTGTAAAAAATACTTTCTCTGGAGAAAGAAACCTCATATACGTTCATGCAGAATTGATCTCATTTATTTGTGTGTTTTTATATTTAGTGTGTTTTTTCACTTTTGCACTTGATGGCACTTTGATGCAAGAGATGAAATAGATGTGTCACAAAAAACAAAGACAAGTGTTTGTGTTCGCTTTATGTTCTATTGATGTGTTGTTGAATGATACATTATTTAGTTGAGAAAAACAGGCAGGAACTGTTGACCTATGGCATTAATACAATAAAAAAAAAGGTAGGAAACATACCAGGGTAACCTATTCTATATCCAACAAATGGATTGTTTGATACTTGCAGCTACAAAGCAGGTTCAGCGTATGACAGCCACCATTCATATTTCCAATCACCTTAAATGTAAACCTCTTCAGAAAATATGGCATTGACTTTTATGAAAATTAGTTTGAAACAAAACAAATGATGCATCTAAATTAAAAAAGAAATGTGAATATTATTTTGAATAGCAAATGGTTGCAGTCATACTAGTTCAGGGACAGGGTATATACTATTTTGCGGTGTATTTTATTTTCGATTCTAATTGATTTGTATCAAATTTTGGGCAAAAATGAAAAGAAAGCTGTGTGTTTAATTAAATCTTGACTGTTTTCTTTTTTTTTTCTTTTTTGTTTTTCTTTTTCTCTTCTATTTTTGGTTGAGTAACTGACTTTTCATTTCCATCCCCTACAATAACAAAAAGTTTTGATGCCTAAAGTATTAATTCCTAATTTTATATGTTATGGTCTTGCAGTTGTGAGAGACAGATGCACAATGGCATTCAAACACATTTACATACTATATATATACATAACAGTAACATCCATTTCAGATACATGACACAAACCACATTGTTAACAAGTACATTCTTCTTTATTTTAGGAGAAAACTTTAAAGCACCAGTTGAATGGGATGAGATTCTTTACAGTAAATACTGGAAGACTGGAAACAAAACAAAAAAATATTACAACAGCGATCATATCAGTACTATACATGTGTAGAAACACGCCGCCTCAATTTTTTTTTTTTTTTTTAAAGTTGATAAAAAAGAGAAGAAGAAAACCACGTGAGGCCAATCTTCATATTTCACATACAGATTGCGGTAAAATTGCAACCTTAATACAGTTTCATTTTTACATCATATCAATATTTGAGTGTTGATCACAATAGAAAATTTGATAATACATGTACGTGTATGTTTCTTTTCCATCCTAACCAAATAACCATATTTCTTTTTCAATCACTCTCCATTATTTATTTTTTTATTATTAACAAATATTTATCAATTGAAATTATATCGACTGATAAAACATGGTGGGCACAACATGAACACTTTCAAGAGATCAGCTGATATTGTTATTGTTTGCATTTCTCTCTGTGAACAACAATGAAAATGTAGATTAATGCTATAGTATAATATGCAGATGGTTACATAATAATTATCATCTTTGAGTTGTATAGCGATCATTGTTAAAACGTATAATTATACTGAGACTCGAGATTTCACGTCATTGATTTATTCTGTTCTGATCAAACACGCTTGAGTGTGTGGCATGTAGGTTGAATGAATCAACAAACTATCAAGATGTCACATGAATGGAAGATCCATCCTTTAAAGTACTCCATGGGCAGTGATAATTATGGACATTCTTCCTTTCATTAATACTTAATGCACACCAGAATTGTTAGTCTTTATTCATATTAAGTCATACGTCATGTTGATTACATATGATGTAACTGTGAGTATAGCATTTTATGATATCACCACAGGTTGGAAAGATTTAATTTGCAGTGAAGCAAAAGACTTCATTATATATGTATATCATGATAGTTATAGTGTCATAAAGGAAATAAACTGGGCATTTTGAAACTTAGATATCAGCAGTTGTTAAGAGAACTAGGAACCTCTCTGCTGTTCCAGAGTCGAAATGGTAAGGTAGTTTTGTTTTCGTTTTGTTCAAACAATGCAAAACAGTAATAAAGTAAATAAAATGGGCTTAATGGTTAAAAAAAAAAAAAAATTACACACATAAAGGCAGGTCGAAAGTTAATAAAATACTACATTTCTTTGCCCGGAGTGTGCAATAAACGGAATCGAAAATAAGATATTAATAATAATAATAGAGAGTATTTATATAGCGCTTATCCCCCTTAATTACAATCTCTAAGCGCTTTACAATCTAATATAGACCCGCTGTCGTTTTACATTTCACATGACAATGCAAGGTGACGATGCTTGTCACAGGCCCACATTTGAGCGTAGAAGCTGCAGTCATGACCTATACAAAATATTGTTAGTTCAATGTAACAGGTGCTATTCTGGAAGCCTGGTGGATTAGTTATTATTGTTAACAATTTTTTGTACAAAAGTTCTGAATATCATCAGTTGCCATTTTCATTGCATATTCACGAAAGCAAAGAGAATCATCCCTCAAACTGGGGCCCTTGAACTTCTTTACAACAATAGGTTAAACATTCAGTTAAACTAGTAGGTAATAAAAGATGGACAAAAATTCACAAGAAACACTACCAAAACCGTAATACGACATCCTTTTTTAACTAGGGTGTTATAAAATCGGACGGATTATGGGTAAAACTATTTAGATTAAAAACAAAACAAAACAAAAACGCAGCAAAAATAAATAAACAACATAATTAAAAGAAACTTAAGAAATAAAATTTAAGAAGGCAGAAGACTGTAATCTACTGGGGAAAATATATAATACTTTATACTAGAGGAAAACACAACAACAACAATAACAGGAGAACAGGGAGGGAGAGTTAGCGATCATGCAGAGAAAACGGCCAAAACAGAAACTTTACATTATTTACAGACGTGCGTCATTTTCAAAGTTTTAGGTCTGCCGAATAAGAGTATTTTACTTTTGAGAGTATTTTACAGCGTATGCCTATCCAAGCAGACATATAATTTTTGTTGTAATGTGCAAAAATTTCCCCCCCCCCCCCCCCCTGTTTCTTTCTCTTTCTTTATGTTAAAAAAAAAAAAAGAAATTATTTTCATAAGATCGAACGGCTTCATTTAATTATATTGAAGATAACAGAAATGAAAGAATGAAACAGGAAATTGCATTGCTTCTTATCCTGAATTTGCAATAGATGTTGGTGAGCATCTCTAATGGGAATTACTGAATAAAATGAACAAATGTGCTGTAGAATGAGCCTAATAATAAAACACCCGATGAGTTACATACAAAGACGTGTATTTGAGCCGTGGAGAAGTTGTATTACATTTTTATAGGCCTGTATGGACTCCTCACATTTGCAAATGCGACATTTAAACTGCATAACACTTGCAGTGTCATGCATCGGCTAAAGGCCTATTTAGTACATGTATTTAAATAACATATAACCCCCAACGATCGCTGTATTGAACACTTTAGAGTGAGACTTGCATCTTTCGTCGAGTACTTTTTCGAACAACGCATTACATGGAAGGTTATATAGATGTATAAGGTTAACTGACAAGGCCGAGAGAAAAGATTAATAACGGGAATGGGTGGAATGAGTGAAGGATGAAAAAGGGAAAACACCAGTTATAAACTACCATCATTAAACTATGAACATGCACTTGTTACTTGTTTCTCTCGACATTAAAAACAGTTTATTCATAGACAGACGTTGGTGTTCTCATGATGCATATTGTGTGTAAAGAAACTCGTAAAAACAAACAAACAAAAAATAAACAAACAAAAAATGGAGTATGAAAAGCTACAAAATACGAAAATTGCACTATATTATTAACAAATGACCATTAAATGGTCGCAAAAGGAGTGGTGAACAATCTGAAAGTCATCTTATCTGAGACAGAAATTTACAAATTATCAACAATAGCAACTGTAAATCATGACTTTCTGAGAGAATAACAATTTCAACATTTGTATCATGTCCTGCCAACAAACACAAAGACATTAGTTACATAAATACAAAATAAAGTAATAAAATAAAACAAAACAACTTAAATAAAACAGAACAAATATTAACTGAAAATTTGAAAACAAAAGTATCGAGGAAAAAATATAATGTACATATATTCATTATTTTCTGGACAAATTTTACTGTCAGAGTATGGCTGACTCTCTCACAATGTGAATATTGCTGGTTTATGGCCAAAAGCCATATAAAAGATCAACAGACCATGAAAAATAGTGGTTAGTTTATATTATCACCATGGATCTTTGCTTTATTCATGAACAAAACGTCTCTAGAGATTGAGATTACTCAACTCCCAAAAAATAAAAAAGAAGAAGAAGGCCTATACAAATGTGTGGGCTCTAGAAGAGACAGTTACGACATGGTGAACTGTTTTAGTCATTCTTTCGTTAAAGTTGTACATGTGCAATGCATTTTAAAAGTAGTCTGGGTCCAGTGGTGGTAAATATGTAGTAAGTATAATTTGACTTTTACATGAATTTTTGAAAAGTTGACAAGTTTTGAAAGCTTTTCTGGAGATAACCGTGTTCAAAGTTCCAAATGTGTGTTGTTGTTGTTGTTGTTGTTGTTGTTCTGTCTTTCATTTGACAACCATTCACTATCCACCAGTTCCTCATAAGCTCAACACATTTTGGTTTGTGCATCAATTATGATATGTAACTGACATGACATGTTACGTAACATTGCCGATAAAAGTACGCCATAATTACAGGGTGAAATGAAGCTTTTGCGGGCCCAGAAGGACCATACAACTGTAAAACGTCAACTACACTGGTGAACATTGAATTCATCTAAAGACCAAGAATAGATATGGAGAACATCAAACTCCGTTATACATAAAGCTACTGGGAAATGGGAATTGATGTGACGACACCACAACCAATGCTGGGAATACAATAGAGGAAAAAGTACTGGACATCGTTACTGGGAACGGGAATGAAACAAGGTTAGTCGGTGGAGACAAACACACAACTTTGTAGAAAACCATTGGATATAGTCATTGGGAATGAAGTCTAGTCTTAGTTTCATGTGCACAGTGATCTGGTTGTAAAATCAATTCATTTTCCTATACCAGTAGCCACTGGCAGGAACAGTATTACAAGAGTAAACATAATAGTGTATGTTTAAATGAGAACATGACTACCACAGAGATCCACTTGCAATCTTAGAAAATCTGAATTCTATGATTTTCTCTGTCACTGACAACGATGTTTCCATTTGCCAAAATTGTGAGACCTTCCAAACCTTTGAACTGTCCGTTGTCACTGCCCCAGTTACCAAACATGGTGTAAAATCGGCCATCTGCCCGAAAGATTTGAATTCGGTTGTTGCCGCTGTCAGCCACGACTACAAAACCTTGATTATCGATACCTATTCCCCTCGGAAACTTCATTTGTCCCCGCAAGGCACCACATATGCCAAATGAGAACAGAAAATCGCCATACATACTGAACACCTGTATTCTGTGATTACTGCTATCACTGACGTAGACTTTGTTGTCAGGGCTAACTGCTATATAGTGTGGATTCTCAAACTGACCAATTCTATTGCCGTACTCACCAAACATTCGAACAAAAGCTCCGTTGGATTGGAAGACTTGAATCCGATGGTTTTCTTTGTCACAGACATAGATGAAACCCATGTTGTCACAAGCTACACCCCATGGATAGTTCAGCTGACCTTCACCAGACCCTTCACAACCAAAGGCGTTTTGGAAGCAGCCATTTCTGTCGAAGACCTGAACACGATGATTGTATCTGTCGGCTATGATGACCTGACCCAGCCCGTTGATAGCTATACCTGCCAAACAATCAAATTCTCCCTCGCCTTGTCCATATCTTCCAAATGTCTTGAGAAATCTTCCCTGATGGTCAAACACCTGGACTCTGTGGTTGCTGCTGTCAGAAACGTAGATGTGGTCATCAAGGGGAGATGCTGCAACACCTCGGGGCCAGGTAAACTCAGCTGTTTCACTGCCCCTCTGGCCAAATCTGATCAGAGCTGTGCCTTTCTGGTTGTATTTGTTGCGTGGTGTATTGAAATATATACTGGGGCTGTTGCTAGTGATGGCTGGTGCACTGTTGGAATCTGCTCCATCGTCCTCAGTATCAGGAGAATCGCTGTACCGCTGTGCCTGAGGGAAATAGTTTGACCGAGCCCCTGGATACGTCGCTGATAGGCCTCCTATAGGAGAAATATCTCGTCTTTCGTCGTGCAAGCTTCGAGTGGTCTCCTGACCTCTTGCTGGACTTACCTCATGCTCTGGGCTTTCATCATCTGAGTGCTCGTTGGTCGCTGGAAGAGCGCCGAGACTGAGATGGCGAGTTCGATCCCGCATCTGCTGAGACAGAGATCGGCCCCGCCCTGCTAATATGCTGGCAATGCCAGTGTCAGATCTTCGTTCTTCCCTTGACCTTCTGTTCGTGCTTGAGCGCATGCTGCGGGTGAGTGCACCCCATCTGGAATTGTCATTGGGCAACTGATCATCTTCAAAACGGACCTGCAAGAGACGACGAAACAAATATTTCTCCAGGTATTATTACATATAATTTGTCACATGTGGATCTCCCAAAACGTCTCTTATAGGGTATGGTCACATGGTGAATGCTCAATCAACAAAACTGCAAAAGTTAAGAGGTGACTATAGGAGTATTTGAAAAACACATGTCAGAAAAACGAACAAGAAATGATAACAACAACAACAGGGATGAGATAACTGCAACAAACCCTGGGTTGTGAACAAAACCTTCTGTAAATTAACCTCAGTCCATTGTTATTTCATGGATATGTTGTGGCTCACACGATATATATCATCAACTGCATAGTGCCACCTGGGGAATAATAATTTAATATGCAACAAAGAATGGCCCCCTTTTTATTTATTTATTTATTTATTTATTTATTTTATTTATTTATTGGTGCAGGAAAACGGAAAAGTCTAACACCTACCTGAGATGCTCTCGCTGTTGTTTGAGTAGGGGGTGGCAACCTTCTTGCTGCTGCTGGAGATATGGAAGATGCCCTTGCTCCAGGCTGATGAAGCTCATCGCCCAGTCGGTCCCTAGTACGTTCGACCTGAGGCGGTACTGAAGCCCGCGTGCTGAAGGCTGGTTGACTACGATGACGTGACTCCTCTCTGGATTCTTCTCTCTGAGTCGGAACCATTCGCGATGTGATGATGAGATCTCCGAAATTACCAATTGTTGAAGTCAAAAATGGACTTTCAAGTGAAGCTTGGATTTGCTTGACAGTTGGAGGTCTGTATGTGCCGTCTTCATAGCAGTGGACAGTGTCCAAATGCTCCTGGCACTGGCCTTTCATTTCCATCAAATCGCCATCTGGTATAGGGCGACTCATACATAAAACAGATTCGGCTGAATCACAGAAGCTGGCCAAACTCGCAATTTCAACTTCAGTATTTTCTTGATAAGTTCTTAAATTTCGCAACTCCCCTGATAAAAACGTGTCTACATCTTCGCGCAAGTTTCTTTCCCTTGCCTTTAGTTCCCGGATGTGTTTGTCCAGAGCTTCCGATATTTCTGTCTTGACATTCTCGCAGTTGTTCTGTAGCTGATTCCCCTTCCTGCCAATCGACACGATCTGATCTGTCATTTGTGGAAGTCCACGTCGTATTTGGCTAATCATTCTTGTAACATCAGCCCGCGTCTAAATAAGAAAGAACAAGTAGAAGAATCATTTGAGTGCATTGTACTTTATGATGCTGAGAAGATGAGGTGATATTTCTTGGGTACTCTCAGGACAATCAAGTTCTTGACTCCATATCATTGAGTATTAACCATAGCAATTATAAGAACACCAACTTCCATAACACTCGAGCGTTCTGGAAAATATGTGGAAGATGATAAGAGGCTGGCAGTTTCAGCAAACGCATTATCTCGTATCAGAAAAGCCACTCCTCGTGGTTATACTTAGTTTACGAATGACAATCAACCATAAAGTCAAGTGTAACTAGTGGTGGAAGAAAATGGAAGCAAAAAATCATTGAAACAAAAGACTTGTTTGATGAACGCGTAATGATGAATGGTAGTCAGATGAGAAAGATGGAAAAATCCAAGAGTTGAAATAGAACTAACAGACAAAAGCATTAAACACACACAAACGATGCAATTTCAGGGATTTCCTTGTGTGAGACACAAATTTTCGAGCTATCGTTTCATAATCTGTGGTAATAATAATGTGAAAATATTTTAGGCGAATTTTCACCGTTTGATGCAACTGATGAAGTCAAAATGGTGGAAACAAAGTTTGCCCACCGAATGAGTCTTTTGAGTTCAAATGCCGCAGGGAATGAGCTTATAATAAAAATAATAATAATACTCATTATCATTACTAACATCATCATCATCATTATAAAAAACAAAACAAAACAAAACAAAAATATCTTAAAATTGAGACGACTGTCCACAGCCAGCTAATCAAATACATATTAAATATATAAAAAAAAGTTGAAAAACAATATGAAGAACTTTGAATTGAGTTAATGTCACTTGCCAAATTTTCGCACCCACTTGGCTCTTCGTCAGGGCAATAATGAAAACATATTATAAAATGTCAATAGGGTATTGCTGTAGGCGAAAGGAAAGGTTAATTAAATTATTTGTTTATTGTAGAAGAGAATCTTTTCAAAGTTGTTTAAAAAGTAAATTAAGAAAAAAAAAACTTTTTTAGAGAAATAAAGATCTTTACAACTGCTGATTTAAAATGGTCAAAACAAATGAATGTAACATTGTTATTCTGTCAGACTTTTATTTGTTTGGCATACTAGGGGAGAACCCACAGCATCTGTGAGAGATCTTTAAGAGTGACATTCACTGAAGATAGTGTTGTCTTTCACTTTGGAAACATATTGTTCTCTCCTTTTGATCACGCAGTAAGGGCAAAATCATCAGGTCTCATACTGAAGGGTGAATAGACCTGTTCCGACCGAGCGAAAGGTTGGAAATATTAGAGTCTATTTTTAGCAGGGGTTACAAACACTCCAAATAATTAACAAATTTGCCTCATTTTCTAAAAAAAAAAAAAGATATACAATATTCCCTAAAAGTGAAATAGGAGAGGGCGTAAAGCAATGCACTAGTTGCTAATAGGGAGAGTTCTTTAAAAGGTTTCATCTATACTCAATCCTTCACAGATTACATGACATTTATGGTTCGATATCCACTTGGACTCCGGCTCCAGGTTCCTCTGGTGAACCCGACTGTAGACTAGTTAACAATCTTCATATACTATGATCGGGGATATTAAATGATGCCTTAGGTATGTTTTTTTTTTTTTGG
>JBCAUA010000001.1:5282451-5297233 GCA_038406235.1 Peronia verruculata | reverse complement strand
TCGGTTGTGGACAGCTGAGATAACCACCACTACAGGAGGTTGAAAAGCTTACAAAAACCATAACTTCACTACTGTCTTGGAGGGGGGGGGGGGGGGACAGTGGCTCGGTGTTTTGGCGTCGGCTGAAAGAGGGTGAAAACAACTAACGTCGGTGTGATTGCGGGTTATGCACGACTCGCAGGTCCCCTCATCGAGAGATGGTAGGACACGAGGACCGAAAGATCTGCATTTTTTTCAGTGACTCAACGGTCCCCTATCTTCCCGACGTCTAGCCTTCTCGGATAAAGGCGAATATATTTTGGAGATCTCGTGTGTTCGTTAAAGAACCCTTGGCAGATCAAAGTCGATGGAAGAGTAGGCTGCGTGCTGTTGTCGGGGCAAATTTCCAAATATCTACCCACGACAAATTCTCAGCTAAAAAACAAAAAACAAAAACAGGCAACCTCCTTAAAAAAGAAAGCCGAGATAGTCTTACTTTCTTGGGATTGAAAGGCTCGAGGAAAAACGGAAACAAATGTCTTTGAGTAATATAATATCTTGCACTATGCACTGTTTAAAAAGGTATATCATGAGTGAAGTTTGACCAGATGAGGCTTTTGATACTTATAGTGTTAACAAGTTGCATGAATGAGAGATCATTTTCGCCAGCTGTAGCTATTACTTTCCTTGCCAGGCACAAGAAGTGCTGAATACGTAATATGAAGAAGAACCAAATAAATGGCTTTTGTCAGATTTGTTTGAAATATTCCGCATGAAGAAATTCCGACAAATTCATGACATAAGAAAAAATGTTTTCGTGTTATTGTTTCGATTATTATCTTTTTTGGTGATTAGTGTTTCGAATGGCAAGAAGTAAAGTGTTTTTATCTTGCTTACACTGCTTTCTCAACACCTCTCGTGTCTGGAGAGGGGTAGTCAAAGAATTGGTTAAAATGACCTCCCATTGTGGGGAAGGGGAGGAGAAGACGAGGGGTCAAATCCATGTCCAAAAGTTAAGTGATTCGGAATCTTGGTACATGCATAGATCGAAGAAATTCCACGATCTATGGTACATGTCAATAACTTTGGTTAAAGAATGAAACGTCAGAGTCAGAAGCACCAGAGAGAGAGAGAGAGAGAGAGAGGGAGAGAGATACAGACAGACAGACAGACATACAGACACAGACAGACAGACAGACAGACAGACAGAGAAAATTATGTTTCTGTTAAAAAAAAATGGCGGAGAGAATAATACCTAAAAATTAATAGTAGTAATTAAATGCTGTCAGCATCATCTGTTCGTGTAATTAATGGGTCCTGCGTGGACATTAATTTCAGCTGTGAGAAACAAAATGGTCTGATAGGAACGGGTATAGATTTTAAAAGGCACAGGTAGGGGCGTGAAAAAGTGTCTTCCGCTTGGACTACAATGATAACACGAGAAACAAAACTCATTGCTCGAGAACACCAGATGTTAGATGGAAAAGATACCAGATAGATAGTAACTCATAAGTTTCACAGCAGGCATTGTAACAAAATCGTAGTATTCGTCTAAGACGAGTTGGGAATGGAAGTCATGTGTCCTGATTGAAAGTTATTGGACTGCATAAATAGTCTGTGTTCTGAAGTTAATTTTGCATATGGCCCCAATGTGTGTGTCTTTGTGCGTGTGTGTGTGTTCTTCTAGGTATTTTGAAGCCATTATTTAACCTGCATCAGCAGATTTGTCACTTGAGTTGTGAAGGTTAAAAGAAGATTATAAATCGCTCTCCCCTCCTTTCCTCATAACTATTTACCTCCTAACCATGATGACAAGCAGGATATTTCATCCTCGATTATTGATCATTGCGATGTTGATCATTCTGAAAACAGTGTGAGTGACCAGCTTGTCTAGTTACATGTAGTTATTCATTTTCGTCAAGACCCGCATCATGTCCTGTACTGTACACAGCCAGGACGTGGAATTCTTGCATCAAATCATTAATAGATGGACGCGTGCCACTGCAAGTCCAAACTTGGCTAATGTGATGATGCTCTTTTGTCACAAACACCGCGTCCGCCTGGTATCTTTAGCGTTTATTGACAAAGCTAATGTTGATTCAATATACACATGCTTTCATCCCAGTGTAAAAACGTGTAAACATTTCAGTAGGCAAAAGTCAGCGGACCGAGCAGTGTAATTTAGCAAAAAATGGGGGCGGGATGGGACTTGAACTCTCGGGAAAATGATAATCTAAACAAGCTGGTTCTAAGTTGGCGGAATTAAAAACACAGCGGCCACGAAAAAAGGCCAACAATACGCGATCTTTGGCATGGCCCAGCGCCGCGGAGCGCGGCTATAGTGGGGTTGTCTGCCCGAAGACGGGCTCCACGACTCGGCGGCGACGGCGGCTCGGTGTGGCGCTCGTTGGCTGTGCGGGGCGCTCTCCGTGCTGCTGTTTGCCAAGTTTTCGTTGGAGGGAGGATAAGCGACATGGTTGGCGTACACTTGTAGTTGCGGGGAGGTCGCGAGGCCGGGGCGCATTACTTCAGCGTGAGTGGAGGGATTGTAAACACTCCGAGTCATTACCGGTCCGATTATTGTTCTTTGAGAAGTAGGAAGCGTTCTCGTCTTGATTTCCTTCGTGAAGCATCTGTAGCTGTTTATGATATTTTTGCTGTTGTCGGAGGAGGGAGGCTGAACTCTAGGATTATAGAAAGGATTACATTGACCAGTGGCCAGTTTCTAAAGGGACTCTCCACTAAGACGGGTGGACCATGGAGATCCCGTGGACGTCGAGTGTGCATGTGTTGCTGCACTTTCTGCTCATCTGGGTGTCATCAACCACAGGTGAGTACAACATACAGAATCTCTTCGCGGTTTCCCATAAGCTGGGCTTGGGATCGAAGCCGGAGTCTTTAAGTCTGGGAATATCTATTGTGCACACATGTTAGACACCTAATTTCTGTAGCCTTGCTCAGATCAAATTCGTTATTTCATGGGAAAGAAATCTTAGAAAAAAATCAGTATCGGAAAACACCGAGAAATGTAGGCCTCCATCCTATGTCAGAGACTAGGAACCTTATCGCTGATATAAAGGACAGTAGACAGATTGAGTTAAAACAATGAAGACGGACCCTAAGAAGTAAAAACCACTCACAAAATACCCACAGCTTCCCAAAACAAGATAGGCTAACAAATTCGAGCCATAGAAGATTCTGTGTTAAATGCTTGTTTTTGACAACCGCAACGCTAATGAGACTCATACATAACAGTTGTTAAAGTAAATAAATAAAGAAACAAATCTGTTACTCTATGAACAGGCCTTACAATAAATCCAGTCGTCTCTTTATGTTCATTGTACAGACTTATCAAAACGCATACCTTTAGCAAAAGCTACCAGCAGGTTGAAATGCAAATAGCCAATTTCTATGGCCATATCCCGCGTTTAGTAAATCCTGATATATAGGCCTAACAGTTTGCCTCTTCATACACTATTATCCTGCTCAAATAAAATCCGCCGAAAAAGTTTTATACTCAGTGGGAATTTTCAGTGCATTTTTTGACGGCATCGTATATAATATGAATAGCGGAGTGTTTGTGTGTGGAATAGTTTGCCACCTCTATTATTTTGTCTAAGGAGCTATTTTACCTGTGTACTGTCGGTAACGGTAACTGAGAGAGGTGTTTAAATGGTTTACAGGATATTTAATGAGAATTCTCTCTCTCATCTTAACACATTTTTCTTATTATTATTTTCTTATCTGCCATAATGTGTATCGTTTCTTTTCTTTTTTTCTGTCGTAGGATTTGTCTGTTATAGATTATATATAGAACACAATGACATTAGCCCATGTCTGTCTCGCTTCTTACCGACAAACAACGCAGTTTACTGCGCCAAGCACCATAAAACAACGAAACTTAAGGGCTCTTCATCCCACTGGATCTACCAACGTTGAAGCATAGAGGAGAGAAGTGATACCAGAACGTCGGATACCTCACCACACCACACGCATCCCTCTAGATTCACCATATTTTATTGACGCCCTTACCCAAGTAGGATTTTCACGACAGTGGGAAAAAAAATCATCCTCTCCAAGTCTCGGGGCTTTATTATTATTTGATGCCTGACTTGTTTCGGCGTCAACGAGTTGTGCTGGTCCTTCAGATATTTGAATCGCCGATCCCACCGCGGTCTCAATGTGCCGCCCGGCGTCCTATTGTCGCCGCATTTTGCAGTACATTAACAGGGGAATTAAAGCTGAAGATGAGCTTTTATTTCCTAAAGGGCCTTTTGGGCTCAATCCTGAAGAGACGGCTGAGGTTGCGAAGTCAACATTGCATTATATAGTTAGCGTAGCACGCGACTGACGGAGGTTAATTCTTTCGGCTGGCTCGTTATTGTTACAGGTTCATTCCATTTTTTTTTTCTTCCTCCCCGAGATATGGACGGCAATCCTTGGCTAAAAAAGATAGACTCAGCTGCTAAAATTCTTGTTCTTCTTTTCTTTTCTTTTTTTTCCCCTGGTAAAAACAAATAAACAAACCAAATCAAACCAACAAACACAGAGATAATTAAATTTTGATCCGATGGAAATAGTTGTTGTGGTCAAAAACTGTATAATTATTTAAATAAACTTTAGTTGTATTACATTTTATTTATCTAAATTTGAGAAAGTGTTACAATCATTCGTTGAAGTTGGTCTGCTTGGCTGACAATTAAAATGTTACTTCTCTTTCTCTTCCTTTATTTTCTAAATTATCTTTGAGGAGGAGATTGGGATTTTTTTTTTTTTTAAATGCGTTATGCCCCAGGTGGTCCTTCATTCACTTGATTATTTATTTATTTAGCTGTTTATTTATTTATTTACTTACTTATTTATTTATTTATTTACTTATTGCTACAGTTGTTCTGTCATAACTAATGTCTGTCAGTAACAACTTGACCAATGAAAATGTCATTAGTATGTTTCAAAGATCTATAGAACACTTATAGTGAACGAAAATTTGCGGGTAGAAACTGCACACAGATCTCAAACAGAATGCTAGTCTTCCATCTAAATCGACCTGCAAAGAGGATTTGTTATTTGCATGATTGTCCATGGACTACTGGGCTCAGATAAACAATCACGTGGCGAACTGGGGGCCGAGGTTTCCTATAAATATCATTATAAGTCGTTTTTCCTTAATACTGTAGTCTGATTGAATGCGATACTGTCATTTTCTAGAAACCTGAAATACCGTTTTTTTTTTTTTTTTGTTATTTTTTTTTTCTTTCTTAAATCGGTTGTTTTATTCTTTTCTCATCTAAAGAGCCTGAATGCTGAGGAATATTTTTGTTGACTGTTCTAATGTTGATTTCAAGGGCCGTTGGTTTGGCGAAGTGGTATTTTGAAATTTGTCAGTGGTTGTAGAATGATAATTAAACTGAAGAAGAAGAGGAAGTTATCGTTGACTCCCGACCCCCCCCCCCCATCTATTTTTACCTTTGGTATTACTTTTAAAAAATTTTCTTACTTTCAAAGGAACTGGTCGTATATCTGACTCTTATTTTATACGTTTCATGACCGTTATCATAGTTTTACTAGTTTTTCAAAATTATTATTTTTTATTTATTTATTTATTTATTTTTTGTATTTTGTTTATATTGTTTTGCTTTGATTTTGTTGCTTGTTTTTTCTTTAGGTTGTCTGAGGTTTCCTAGGCTTCTTTAGCGTTATGTGGGCTCTTCGTTTAAGTCCCCTTTTCCTCAGTCTTTCTATTTTTTCCCCCACTTCTGTTGCGGTCATAGATTCTTTTTATTACAACCCGTTCGTGCCATGATTGTTGGCCCTTTTTTATAGTAAAAAAAAAAACTTAATTCCACTTGCAAATTGAAATTGTAATGTGACTCCTGAGCAACCAACACATACAGTAGAACAATACCTCGTTTGTTCTGGGAGTCAGACCCCAAAAGTTCTGTGAGAAGTTGAGCAAATGTGGCCGCTGGAGGTGTAGACGATCAGAGAAATTTGCGGCGTTTTTGGACCGGAAGTACTTGATGTTGTACCCGACATGCGCAACGTCTGTTCGATCTCCCATCCCCTCTGCTCCTTCATTCAGGCCTAGCTAAGCCAGTCACAGAACATTTTTGGGCTAAGCTAAGCTTGGTCCAGCGTGTCTCCCCTCGCCACATACCTCCCGATTTGTTTGACTTAGTGTACCTTGAACGTGCTCGGAAACGAGCAGCAGAACACGGGCAAGGGACGGCCTATGTAAACCTGACTCCATGTATTACAATCCCAAAGGTTAAGTTTGTCAACTTTGTACCAAGGCTCTTAGACCGGCCCGCTCAAACAAGCTTGTTTTCTCTCGGAGTTGGACTTGCGCGTCCTCTCAGCAAACAACGTCTTACCGACCCTTTCTTTCAATCAGCTCGCTCCTCGCTGTTGTGCAGATTGAAAATTCTCTTGAGTTCTTGGTGTCAGAGCCACGTTTTTGATTTGACATGCCGAGGGTCATACCATTTCGACCTGGTATCGCTCTCATACTCATTGTTTGTAATGAGCTATCACTATGTCATGACCTTTACTGAACTGATGTTTGGGCTACTGGTATAAGCAGAAGCTCAACGATAACCATAGTTCTTAATATGAGATGAGTACCTGGGTTAGGCTAGAGTTTTTGTTTTATGGGAATCATATAATGACGTTCATCTAATAGTTGCATGTTTACGATCAGTTTTCCTCCTCTGTCATAGCATTACTTTATATCTTATTTTCTGAGGACAGTGACATATAAACTAAAGGCTGGTAAAAGCAGGAAATCAGGAAACCAGCACTACACCTTTGCCTTAGTTGTAGTGAAAATTTCATACACTGAAATACAATACTTCAGAAATAAAAATCCATTATTTTGGAGATAGCTTCAGTGACATAATAAATAAATTATCTATTGACCATGTATTTGGTTCAGTCTTCAAAATCCATCTTGCACTCTGTCTATGACTGTGTGTTATGATAATTATATTTCATTCCTTGCACATATGGGCGTCCCACTTCAAAACTCAAAATCAGCGATGATCAGGTTTGGTGCAAGGGTAAGGCCCTGGATACTAGATAGGTTATCTGTGTAACAAGTTGTTAATGCGGGGCGGTCCTGTGCCGTACTGCCGTAGATTGACCGAGACTGTTTACACACGGGGAGGGCTGTATCTCAAATTAGACCGTAGCCTTATCATGATTGATAACGTTTAGTGGTACAAAGCACATTTTTACACTATTTTATCGTGTATTTGAGCATATCGCGTAACGTGGTCGGCTTTTTAAACACGTGGTGAAGAAGGGGAATCCCGTGTCTCTGTCGAGGAGAACGACGGCTGTTAACTCAAACGCCTCGTTACATATCACATTTTTTAACAGCTTGAGTTAATGGCTAGAACGATATATGAGGACAGACAATTTTTAATGCTTAACAAAATGCCACACTTAAGTTCTACGTGCAGGAGTATCAAGCGTCTGACTTGTGCAATCTGTACCGACCGTTAACTGAGTCTGATATCACTGCAAGAAGGCTGAAACCTTTCTTCTTTTTTGTGTGTAATTGTGTTTAGAGTTAATGCTATGTATTTGTTCATGTGATTTTTCATCTTTGTTCACTTCTATAATTTGATACAAAGTGCTGACATCTTTCCTGCCCATCTATGAAGGAGTCATTACAGACTGAGAAGTCTACCTATCATGTCAGACATATATATATCATTATATATCCCATGCCATCCATTCTCTACCACTATCCATTCTCAGCAGCTGGTGCCATTACGAGCAGGTCCTGGAAAATGAAGATATCTTTTAATTCCCACGTAAAAGCCATTTTCCGTAGCTAAATTTGGAGAACAAAAAAGAGGTAATAAATAAATAAAGTATAATGGTAACAAACAACGACAGCAATAATAATAATAATAGTAATAATAAAAGTAATGATGATGATAGTAATAATAATAATAATAGTGAGACTGCTGTGTACTGTCATACCATTCGCTTAGACAGAGATAATTTGCAGCGAATGTGGGTAAAACTTGAAAAACAATCTTCAGTTTCTGTAGATTTACTTGTTTGTTTTATGAAACAAGTCAATGAAAACTGTCATATCTTTAAATTTTGTAAAACATATTGTTAGCGATTCAGCCTCTTTCTCTTTTCTTTAAATTCAGAATTCAGCAAAACGAACAAACAAACAAACAAACAAATAAACGAACAAACAAATGACATTACATATACCTACACTCACGGTGTGTTTGTCCAAACAATTTATCGATAGAGCAGTCCATTTCTAATGTGCTCACTCCATATTTGCATTGCCCCGGATTACTGAGCGGCGCAGTCTATTAAAATTTTCTCTTGTCCGACAGCTCCTCTCTCCCCCTCCCGCCGCACGCCCCCCCCCCCTTTTTTTTTCGTTTTAGAGATCTGGGACTGTTTATTTTATTATTATTATTACTATTATTATTACTATATCGTTTGGGACTTATATTTTGTTCGTCTCCCTATATAGAAAAATAAGAATATATGAAAGAAAGAAAGATCGAGAGATCATAATCTGACATACAGAAAGACAAACAGATAGACAAAAAGACGCACACATACACGCACAGACTACATACACAGAGTTTTGTCGGTAAAAATAAGGTGTTTCAAAATTTAAATAATTTATTCTTCTTCTAAGCCATATACATATTTTTCAACATTTATGATTGTTTTTCTTTCGATCTCTAAGTGACGGATAAATTTCACAAATATTTTGACACAGTATGAAACGCAATCCTGGCTTTAATCATGTAACTCTCTCTTCCTCTCTCTCTCTCTCTCTCTCTCTCTCTCTCTCTCTCTCTCTCTCGTGATGGATGTTATTGCCGTAGCGTTGCTGTTGTTATTATCACCTTCCGCCGGTTATGTAAATTATTTGAGGGTCGAAATGTTTGGGAGGAGCGGAACTGTGATATCGCTTAAGAATGACTTATTTCCTTTAGCATTACCGTAATAAAACACTGTCTTTCTTTCTTTTTTTTTTAGAATTCTCTTTTCAGAAAACGGCGACTTACATTTACTCCCTTTCTTTAACAAGCAGTGAACAATATCCAGTTTTTAGAGACTCAAGATGTAATAGGTTTATTCTTTTAACCCTAAGTGTATGGGCAGATATATTGCTAGTATGCCAGTGTTAATAACATATCGATATTTATGCATGGTTAAGAAATCAGAGCTCAGATGTCGGTGCAATATTAGATGTTTATCGTACTACTGCGCTGCATGTTGTTTGGAAAGCAATTGTGATATTTAGAATATAATTGGTGAATCTTTGATCATATCGGCCCCTCGACACTTCAAGGGTTAATACGATGAAATGTCATATTTGAATAAATAAGCAAATGGATAAACTGTGATTAAAAAAAAAAAAAAAAGTTTTGTCAAGTACACTGGGCGTCGCTTTAGCTCTGAGTGTTATGAAAATATTTTGCGTCTTCACTGTCTGGGATTTCGACAAGCACGGAAGGACAAGATCAGGGAGTGCAAATCAATAAGTTGAACAATCGATCTGCTTATTCAGATACCTTTGCAGACCATGTTCCGTGATATTGTTGTTTTTATTATAGGCATTTAAGCCACCTTTTTGGGGCTATTTTAGCCTTGCACGGTGATAAATCGTCGTACACTTTAAATTATGCGAGATTTTTGTAAGTTATTGTTGAGTTACATAATAGTAATTATTTAAAATAATATAGATTAGAAAAAAAAAAAAAAAAAAAAGAAAGAGCTTTTTAATAAAAATCTTGAAAATGAAAATGAATTTGTTTACTTTGATCATGGCAATAGTGTCTGTAGCCCATTTGGATCGTAAAATTATCTGATCTATCATGGCAAAATGGATGCTCTTGAAGTAGTCAAAACTAGCAGCCTGAGAATGTCGGTGTAGCGATGTCTCAATGTTATATAGAACGAATTAAATAGACTTTTATAGGTGCTATCTGTTGTTAGGTTTTGTCTTTGTTTGCAACTAAAAACTGTTGCCTGTCCACTGGCATTTATTTTGATCTCGACTTTTTCTGTATCTGTCTGTGTATATATGAAATATCTAGGGGGGAAAAAAACAAAAACTTTTGAATGTATTTGGAACAAAAGCATTATTGAGATTAGTATGTTGAGTTTAGTTAGGATATGTGTAACTCTTTTGTTACCATTATTATAAGGCCGAGTCTATATGCACGGCTAGTCTCAGTACGTTACTCCCGATAACGGAAAAATCACGAGCGCTGTCCCACATGTCGACAAAGAAAATCCACTCCCCTACTCACCACTTCTTTTTTCCCCAATGATTAAAATGAACTAGACCAATCCCACTGGCTTAACCTGCTGGAACCCTCGACCAGCGCGTCTACACTAACGCTAACATGTAGGTCCGACCAGCGGGTGACGATTGTTCAAGATAGACCCAGTCGCGTAAATAGACACTTCTTTATTACAATGGTGATGATGGTGATGACAATGATGACGATGAAATAACGATGACGATCATTATTGTTTTTGTTGTTACTTGAATGAATTGATAATATACACCATCATCCTTAAGGAAATCTGGCGAACTACGCCATTTTTTTTTCGGTCGAACGAGTATATTGTGTATCAGGATCCGAAGAAAACCATCGTCATTTTGCAAATGAGAAGTGTCATGTTCAGCTATACCCGTTAATAGAAAATTAATACGGTAAAAAATGCATTTCACAAACATAAAAATAAAAATTTAATAATTGTCAGTTTAAAGCAGTACTGTTTCAGTTTAAAGAAACTTATAAAATGGTAGTAAATACGCACGAATATTAACTTCCCTCGGTTGTATTGTAATTAGATAAGTATGCTACTGTCTCAGTTGATTCATCCATACCTCGAGTCAATCAGTACAACACAGACAATATAACGCAATTGTTATATTATGTAGAAAAACACAGAAAAGGTCACATCGTCTTTATCATTAGAATGGTTCAAGGGGCCCATTTGCCCAAAGGCTAGTTCATCATACTTTCCAATGGATTTGTTCCGACCAAGCGAACGACTGGAAATCCCCGTCTTATTTTAGTAGGGGGGTACAAACACTGAAAACTGTTCACTGTCATTGACATGACAAAACATATAAAAACGCTCGAGACCAGTGACAACTGTTCTGGGATCTCGTGCTGGAGCGGTAGCAAACATCAGTGAGTGTTCTATTTTTAGCTGAGGGGTACAAACATTCTGGCTGAGATTTCCAGGTTTTTGCTTAGTCGAATATGAAGTAATTCCCCTATTACAACCAACACAGAAGTACCCGAGTACTAATTCGCCCTACATTGATATTAAGGACCAAAACTGACGTTGTCTTGATCATGGCTAAGTGTCATTGCAAGCTCAGAAATAATGACGTCCAAGCCCTTTCTAATGACATTTTTTGGGTTAACATCGTCTAAATCTATCCCCATTTTGACTTAAACCTGAATTTCCTTCCCCCACCCACTGTCTGTGTATCTATCTGTTTGTTTGCTTGCCTTTCTGTCGTTCTGTCTGTTTGTCGGTATGTCTGTCGGCTGTCTCTGGCCTTTCTCTATCTCTTTGTTTCTCTCGGGGTATTCTCTCTAAATGGACCGTGACCAGAAGATGGGACCTCCCTCGTTAAAGCTTAGCAGGTGGCTGCATAAAGTTACACGCCTTTGCTCGCTGCCGCAGACTGTAATGAATTCGCCATAATATCCTGTACTAATTAGTCCATCTAAATTTTCTTTCCACGATTTTTGTAGTTGTTGTTGTTATTGTTGTTGTTCTTGTTGTTAAGATGATTGTCTATGTTTGCCAGTTGTAGTTCTATTTTGTTGTTGTTGTTGTTGTTGTTGTTGTTGAATTCTCAGTCCTCTCCGATAAATCCTGGGTTGAATGGAAAATTAAAAATCTCCAATTTGCGAACCCTGCAATGCTCAGGCTGGATATATCTTTGTGAAAAGCTGTAGTTTCTTGTCCTGACAATTCTGGCTCTTTTGGCATATGAACAGAGAGTTCAATTTTTTATCAAATAAATAAGTTAATCCGAAACCAATACACACGCGTCTTACCTTATCAATGACGATAGATTTTCGTTATTACAGTATAGATGTTAATAAGATAAGTTAACTCTCGAAAGAAGAAGGACACATTCTTGTAATGCCAAGCTTGAATTTTTTAAATGTCTGTGTACTGTTTCGATACTTTGTACAGGGATACAGTGTTTGCCTCCAGCAATCCTATATGCACATATATAAACCATATGCTATGATAACATTGCATCCAGTCAGACCTTTTATGGGTTAAAATCCGTTTACATCTTTATCATTGAGCACGTTATATATTCAAAAGAGATGCAGCGTGAAATTTAAAACTGGCATACAGAACGCCGGGGAGGCGTAGAAAAGATAAATGAAAATTTAATAAAGTGGTTATATTGAAGTGGGTACTTCATTTCCATATTGCCCATCATGCTATGAACAATTTCTAACATTCAAGTGGTTTGGAAAGGCCTTGTTACGGAGCTTAGGAACAAAGATATAGGTCGTTCCGCTTTATGTTTACTCCGATCTTTCTGACAGACAACCAACTGCAGTCTATTAAAACTCCATAATTCTTAAATCACACGACAACACATTGAAATCAGATAAGATTTACTGCCTCAGGCCCTTTTGGAAAGAGAGAGAGAGAGAGAGAGAGAAAACGATTTCTTGTCAATCTTCAGCGCATTAGTTTGATTTAGAGATACGTGTAGCCTGTTTATGAATAAACTGACAACCTACAAGTGACTGAAATTATCTTACAGAATAATATCGTGTGAAGTGCATTTCGCACACAGATAAATTTCATCTGATAGACAGCACCTCTGAGGTATTATCTTAAGTAATGGTTTAAGAGTGCTCATAGTATGGAGGATGGTTGACGAGGTCAAGTTTTCCACCTTTAGGAGAGTATTTCATTTGTATGAGGAGTAGAAATGTCCATTATGGTTTAGGCCAACCTTTCTCTCCTTTTTCTTCATATGTTATGCATATACACATATGCCACATATACACATATATATACAACTTGCCATTACAAGTTTAACTTTTATTCATTTCTTGCCCCCCCCCCCCCACACACACAAAGATTGAGATATGAATTTAAAAAAAAAGTAAAAAATTTAGATGTAAATGTTGATATCAATACCAATATATATGGAATGTAAGCCTAAACTAAATCGCCAATTTTCTGAAAACTTGAATCTGAGTAGATCTACTTATTACTTTGCTGCTCCATACCTCGAGTGTAGTGGTACGTCCTATTGGTTTGGGGTAGAGAAGGTCCCTCTGGGCTGAAGGAAGCACAACGTTTAATGAAAGCGACGTCACGCCAGGGGGCCTGACAGAGATCTTTCCGCTCTCCTGCCCAGCCTTGAACATTCTTCACTGGTAATAGCGCCAACCAGATCCCCATCCCCTCATATCCCCTCTTCCCCCCCCCTTTCCTCCTAACTTCCCCATGCCTTTCTTCTGTCCTTAACTACGAAAAAATCTTGTCCTCGCAAACAGTAACAATTTGGTAAATAGACATTAAACCCACTTTGACAAAATGACGGTTACTGTGAACACGCTGTTCCCTGTTCTGTAGTGAAATCTCTCTTATAACGTATACTAAACAAACTACTCTTTGTTTGATTTCTTTTGTAGAAAATGAAGGATGTGCTGTAGGTCGTGGTTTAAGGTTATGGAGACTTGATTATCTGCTAGGTCGGGAAATAAGTGGAGAGTGGTTTTCCAAGAGTCAGTAAGCCAGTTTATAAAATATTTTGTATTATTTATTTATTTATTTATTTTATTTTTTATTTTATTTTATTTATTTATTTATTTTTTTTGAGGGGGGGGGGGGGGTTCATTTCTCAGAAACTGGGGAAAAGTTCCCATTTACTGCCTAATTATACTAGATCTAGCTCATGCCACTTGGTACATTTTCTGCTTCTTGAAAACCACATTTTTCCTTGTGCCTTTATCAAAATCAGTATGGCTGAGCTCCCATCTAGCCTATCAATGAGACAAATTCGTTCTTAAAAAATGAAAAACCAATTTATCTAGTTTCCGGAAACCACACTTCAATTAAACTTTGGAGAAAATGATGAAATAGTTGTTTTATCAAAGATGATTGGAGTAGGCCCAACATTATGACACATACCCCGTGTGGCCCATCATTGAAGGAGGCCTGATTGTCAAGATCACGTAATGGGGTGACTGCTACCAGTGTCATCATGTTGGATTGTAGGATCCAGCGATCCACTTGAGTTGTGTATTACTGAAACGGAAATAATGCAAGAGGATTTATGAAAATGGGGGTTTTTATACAGGAATAACAGCGAACAAAGCATGCAGTCTTGAGGACCACTCCCCTATTCCTCTTTTACAAAAGACACCCTGTCTCACGACTTAAAATCCTCTTGACTGAAGTGTTGAGAAAAGTGTTGGGGAATATTTTTTCTAATTGTTTTCCGAGCAGAGTCACGAACTTTCGGTTAGAGAAGCGCTCTCTAACATAGCTGAGAAAGCGGAAGAGGGGGTGAAAAGGTAATGTTTAAATGTATGCATGCGTACTGATGTGGAGAAAGAGAGAGCAGAGCTTATTTATCATAAGCAGGTAACATATTTACCTTGAAATGTCCCGCGGGCTAGTGATATTTATGATGTATGGGATGAGACGTAAAGCATATTTAGAAGAAGGGGGGGGGGGGGGGGGGGGGGGGGGGGGGGGGGGGGGGGGGGGGGGGGGGGGGGGG
>JBCAUA010000001.1:5254936-5280798 GCA_038406235.1 Peronia verruculata | reverse complement strand
TATCTATCTATCTATCTATCTATCTATCTATCTATCTATCTATCTATCTATCTATCTATCTATCTATGTGTCTATCTGTCTGTCTGGCCGGCTGGCTGGCTGGCTATCTATCTGTCTATTTATCTGTCTATTTATCTATCTATCTGCCTGTATGTCGATCTGTATATCTGTCTGTTTTATCAAGCTGTCTATCTTATCTATCCATCTATTTCTTTCCATTTTCCCTCCTCTCTCCTATCCAAAGGAGGGAAGAAAGTAGTTGTCTTTTCAGTTTATCTGTTTTGCGGCCACCTGCTGTCGAAGGAAAAGAACAAGAGAAGAGACTCACTCCACAGTTTAACGTGGATCATGTTATAATATGGGTCTAGAGAACGGCTGGCGACAGAGAACTTGTCTGTACCGTCCATTAGCCAACTTTGATAACGGCATTTTGAATGTTGTTCTTCCATGGCTTGGTGTGCTCTTATCTGCCTGCCTGAGGTTGCTGTAGCCTTTTCCGCAAGCAGGGCTAGAAGGGATTAGACATTCAAGTCCAAGGCAATCCAGAAACAGAGGTTAAATCCAAAAGCAATTTAGGGCCGCGGAAAAACCAAACTTGAAGCGATAGTGAATGTGCGGGACAGGATCCTCTGTAATCGCAGCACTTTTCCTCCATGTTCTGTGGCCCCCAGAATTTTGCCGGTCTGTGACTATTCCGGCCGCTGACTTTTTGTTTTTTAATATCTGTTTTACAGCTTTGGTCCTTGTTTTACAGGTATTGGGTGCCTTGTTTTGAGATCACTGGAAGTCAGGTTTGCATTAAGCGGAGCAATTTGGCAACAAATTGTCAGACAAATCATCCGATTGTACACATCTTGCCACACCGATGTTTCAGCGAATGAGCTTTGCTTCTTTCTTTCTTTCTTTCTTTCTTTTGTTATTTCGTTCTTCCTTTTAACTTTCTTTCTTCGTTTCATCTCTCTCTCTCTCTCTCTCGCTCTCTCTTTCTGACTATTGATTTCGATTCTGACCTATGTTCGTTCACAGTTGTTGTATTTATAAGCCGATCCGTACGTTGTTAATGCGCCTTTCAGCCATTTGCGAATGGCTGTCACGATGGGGGATATCTGTATTGTCTTGACACATTCTAAAATAAAGCCTTGCTATGATACCATGACAAATTTACTTATAATCCCCTCCTGTTCGTCACATCTTGTCAGTTGTATTTTAATCAAAAGAACAAAAGTACACCACGAAGGTAACCATCAGTATTATGGTGTACACTGTTCGCACATAAAGGCATACACGTTTACGCACTTTCCCATTTAATAAATCCAGATATAATATATTCCTGTCCATAAGATGTAAGGAAATAAATGCGAAAATCATACACGATCTTCTTTCCCACCAACTTATAGAAATAACGCCAAGCAGGCCTGCAATAAACTTAGATAATCGCAGCTTGGTGAAGAAAAAATCCGGTTTATCTCGTTTATTTCGAGTTTTAGCCTATCCATGTTCTGTTCTGGAGAAGCCTGATTCTGATCAGGTTGTTAATGTGCGCAGTTGAAGATATTACGCGGGCGTAGTATCTGTGCTTCAACTCATTAAGCCCAGGTTTCTGTCTGTGTGATACAAGGCCATAAATAAAGGTGATAGCTCACAAAACAACATGTGCGGCTTTAGCGGGGCGCACTGTGTCAATATAAAGGTCCTCGTAAATTGACAGCCAAGTCTTTGAGATTCCCGGCTGTCTGATCTAGTGCCTGAGCTCTGGCGAGTTTTGGCATAAGGCAAATCTCTCTCTCTCCCTCTCTCTCTCTCTCCCTCTCTCTCTCTTCCCCCTCCCCCCTCTCTCTCTCTTTCTCTCTCTCTCTCTCCTGGGCATAATTGAAAGGAAAAATTTATATTGCTGCTTGTTATATTTTAAATTAAAAAACACACACAAAAAAAGGGAAGAAAGAAACCCATTTCATGGATTTATCAGAGGAAATTTATTTTTTCCTCACGAGAGGGCTAAATGCCAGAATGTCCACATCAAGAAGCGAGGTTACCACTGAGAAAAATGCAGATTTCAATCTCTGTATCCTTCCCACCCTCCGTTGGCAGGAACTGCGAGTCAAACCGCAACTCACAACGTGAATTGTTCACCACCGAGCGAACGCCAAACCACATGGCCACAGCAGTCGATTTAACCAGATTGATCCACCAAAACTATGTCTATGTGCTAGTAACTATAACAACTGTGCAACTATAAAATATTACTAATACACATATAATAAAAACAAAAGAACTATGAAGTTATTCCATGCACGGCTTTGTGATATTATATCAAACTTAACGACGCCTTCACAATGTCGCAGTAATAAATTTCAGACAGATTTTCATAGTCACTTGATTTAGTCTATTACTGTTGTAGACCCTGGTGCTGTGCTCTCCGCAGATCCTTCAGTTCAAACTAAGCAAACTATCAAAGTTTCAGAGTACCGGTATCATAGAGGAGCGGAGGGATCTATAGTATGTCAAGCACTATGCAGGACTCGCGTCTGTCATCTTTGGGACCGTTCCGAGCACCTGGTACTTCAAGAGGTACTTGAACTGCAATAATTCATTCTGCTCGACGGCGTATGCCGTATCGTGGTACATCCCCCACAGAGCATTTTGTCCATCCAGAAATGTCAATTTAAGGCATAATATTATGAACCGTTAGTGGTGAACACGGGGACATTCTTCAGTAAGAACACCAGATCATGAGGCCATATTTCTCTGCTTTTTCTCTCCATGTTATGCCTTAGGCCTTTCATTTTCAGAGGTGCTACTTTTCGGAACTTTCCGGAATTCTGGAAACTAGAAAATGTCCGGAAATCGGTTTCCACGGATCCGGATCAAATGTTCATTTTAATTTTTTTTCGGAAGCAAAATGCGAAATGTCCGCGATATTATAATTTTCAGGAAAGAAAATGCGAAAAGTTCATCGACTGCTTTAACGAGGTGACCAGACCTTAGCTCCCGGCGGAAGACTCGCACTTCGCATGCGGACTAGTTTGTTGTCTTTTTCAAACTTCCTTCCTAGACTACCCTAGCCCAAGCTTTAGCGAGCTCGATACTCGGCATGATTTGGTCAGCCAAGCCTGTCTTCGGACTTCTGCGAACGTGCTATTAACAGATTGCTAAAGTGTTCGCGCCACGTAAAAAGTTCAGGAACTTTTGTCATGTCATTGTGGCATCTTTCAAGCCTTTCAGTCCTAAGAAAGTAGGATTATGTTGGCTTTATTTGGCTACTTGTTTCTTTGGTGCTAAGTTTTATGGGTAGAAATTTGGTATTTTTGGAGGCTTTGGCCGAACAGTGATATCCCCGCCTACTCTTCATCCTATTTTTTCATTACTAGTGTTTTTGTACACACGTCGGGACCTCCGACATATATTTGCCCTTATGCAAGAAGATTAATTAGTCGTGGGCTTCCCTACTCAAGAAGCCAAGGGACAATTCAGTCACTGAGAATGTTCAGGTTTCAATCTTCGTATCTCCCCCCCCCCCCAAAAAAAAAGCAGGATCCACGAGTCGAACCCGCGACCCACACGATGAGTATTTCACCATGAAAAAGACACCAGACCACACGGGCACGGCGAACCCCCTGTGTGCTTCAAGGTGTACATGCACAGAAGATAGAAATGGTACTGAATACTGTCACCATCTTTGACTGATACGTGTATATTGTGACAGCGTATGGGTGATTTTGGAATGCAAAATGAGACAGACTTGACAACTTTACAGTGGCTTGAAGTGAACAGTTAAAATATTCATAGAAGCTTTGTTTTGCCTTTACAGAAAGGATTAAACTCTCTAGAACCTTAGGGATACCTGAAATGTTTTCAAATTTGGATTCAGGTGGCCTATGTCCAGCAAAAGCATTATTAGTATCTTTTTCATCAATTAAGGGAGGGTTAATATTCAGAAATCTCTTTCAAACATATTATATTTCTGAGGGATTAATTATACTAAGCCTTTGGCGAGAGGCTATCAGTATTCTGTGCACGATACTGACTCTTCATCTCTGGACACGGAAGGATTATCTCTTTATAGCTCAATGTTGAATATTTGATACAAAATAAAGATAGGCTTCTAAACACTTGAAAGGTAGGATATGTATAAAATGATTACAGACTCTCAATATCTAACAATGGGCGGATCTGTGCCAATGATTTCACTGTAAGTTATTGACATCTAGTATTGATTTCAGTTGAATACTGTAGTTTCATTATGCTGTAGATTATTCTGTGATGGGCCACAGTGGGTTAAATAATTTATAGAAAATGGAACTTTTGACTGCCACATAAGCACTGAAGCCTCAATGTTTTATGACCTCAACTGGCGACGGAACGGCCGGGCTTCATTGTTCCAGAGGTGATGAGTGTGTCAATAGATGGGCCTAAGGTGTTTGTAAACAACGGCCCTCAAGTGCGGGCGGGTTTATCAGTGGACTATTAGCCTATAGGGCTCTCCAGGCCTGAAGGAGACCGCGTTCACAGCTGGTGCTCTTCCAACCGGTGATAATAGTCTTCTCAATGAGCTGGAGTGTTGATAGAGTGCAGTAGGATTTGAAGAAGATCTGACTGGCTTTTGACTTGTAGTGGCTAACAAAGAGTTCCGTCAGCTGTCAGACAAAGAGGGGCAGAAATTGTAACTTTTAGTGTAACAACGTGCCGATTTCAAGAGCCAAAGAACAATCATTATTATTATTATTATTGTTTTTTTTTAAATTGTTGTTGTTGTTATTCTTCTCCTTCTTCTCCTCCTTCTTCTCCCTCTTCTTCTTCTCCTTCTCTTTCTTCTTCTTCTTCTTCTTCTTCTTCTTCTTCTTCTTCTTCTTCTTCTTCTTCTTCTTCTTCTTCCTCCTCTTCTTCTTCTTCTTCTTCTTCTTCTTCTTCTTCTTCTTAAAGAGGCAAATGGGCGGCATCAATGGGCGTTGATATTTGCTGAATCACAATGACAGCTAATTGCAAGCCTTTGGCCATTTATCTTAGGCACATACATGTATTTAAGCCTTTCTTTGATTCCTTAGATGAGTTAGATCAAAGGTTTACCCAATTTTTCACTGAAAAGAAGTGGTTTACATTTTATATCAGTGGTCTTCGACAGAATAAAGTTGGAATGATAGGAATGAGTCTTGCTGTGTGGTGCGTTCATTGGTTTCCGATATGTATTAGTCAATACTGAACATTGCCAAACTCACGAAACGACCTTGCTTTGTTTTTTAAAGTTTTATTGTGTTTGTTCTGATCCAAGACGGAAACTTTCCCATCTCGGTTTGATGTAGCAGCACATTGTCAAACATCGACATCATTCTTTGGCAATGGGATGGGTGGTATGCTTTCAGTATAAGTGAGGGTAAAGACTCAACGTAACAATTTACATGTCAGATTGGGACACAAGGTGTGGGTAAAAACGCTGTGTTCGAGTAACATTAATCTCATCTGAGTTTGGCCTCAAGCTGATTCAGCTTTGGCCATGTGAGCTGTGTGGTTGGTATTCAGGGGCAAAAACTCATTACTGGCAGCCAACGTGAGCAAGGCCCTGTTTTTATTTTTATTTTTTGCATGTTTATCAGTGCAGCCTACATGAATAGGTAGATCTAGTAGTTCACAACTCCTAGATAAGTAGAGCTCGACCCTCTCGAGGCAGACTGGGATGGAGTGTCTCTTTTTTAACCCCATGCCTATGTGATGCCCATTAGTTGCTACTCGTTGCTGCTACGCAGCTGATAACCCCAAGTGCATTAGCGAGAGGCCTCTGTGTTTGCCCTCGCTCAAGTCCTCGATGTTTATCTTAGTTTGGCGGACATGCGACTCGGCAAATCCACTGCCAAATGGAAGAAAATGGTCATGTAGAGTCGGCTTTCCTTGGCAGCCCAGATATGCGACCGGGCGTTCTGTACTGTGATCTGGGAGACCAGGCCGAGCAGAGCCATTTTTATTCATATCCGTATCAGCCAGTGGCTCGGCGGCCAGGCTAACATACAAGAGCTTATGTAGCCTGATAAGTGAGTTCTGCCACAACTGTCGAGACGGGGGTAGCTTTTCAAATGGAGTTATTTATTAGCTCTTGTTACAGCACTTTGACTCGGATCAGCCAACGGGTCCCATCGGAAGCTCTATTGGTCTGCGCTATTTGTTTCCTCATGCAAACTCTACAGACAAAATATATTACTTTCCAACCCCTGGGCTCTTCATATCTTTTGTCTATTTGTTTATAGTTCTTACTCTCTTAAGGGTTTGAAGTTGGAACCAGCGCACTGAAATATTGGGATGAGAATGGATGCGAGTTGATCTCTTCCACATTAGCGAACTCTATGGTGGGCGTTTTACATTCATGTTTAGTTATATATTGTAAGCTGTATCGGGAGAACAATGTATTAAATCCCAAATCGAATGTCACCACTTTCTCCATGTTGTACGTGAGACAGATAGTACGACATAAGACACAGCAAGAGAGGGAAATGCGTGTCTTGAGGTTGAAGACAGTATTGTCTGATTTCACTTCGAAAGTAGAAGAGTAGAAAATAAATGAGAGGAACAATTGAATGAAAGAAAAAGATTTGAGGGTAAAAATAGGGATAGCTGTTATTGTTGTTGTTGTTGTTGTTGTGGTTGTTGTTATCGTTGTTGTTCTTCCTTTTTCTTCTTGTTATGTTGTTGTTGCTGATGATGACGATTTTATTGTTGTGGTTGTTGTTGCTGCAGCTGTTGTTATTGTCATGATCGCTTTGCAAGTGCCCCTCCCCACAATAAAAGAAGAAATGTAATAGTTCTTAAAAAATAATAAAAAAAAAGCGTACATTAGATTCTAGAGGGTGATGTCATTGTTTCATTCATGATTATGTACACGAGTTAAGTAGATTATAATCAGGCTCGTACCAGACTAATACTGGCGCTCCATTCCGGCACCAGAAAATTGGGCCGGACGGGGATGACTCATGGCTATAGATGGTTTACTAAGTAGGCGAGCCAGTAACCCCGGTGTGGGTTTTAGGCCATCGATAACGAGAACACGCCAATAGTTGACATACGGGAGATAATATTGTTGGAAAAGATAACCCATTATGCTGTCATGTTTCGGGGGTCATGTTTAATTCATTTTTTCCCCCTTCTACATACAGTTCCCCCCTCCCCCCCCCCCCCCTTCTCTTCTCATGTGCCATTCCCTTTCAGAGGTTCCGATCTCAAAGATTTGTACGGAAGGCGGCGACACGAAGCCAGAGGGTTTTCCCCATCTTCTTTCGCTTCTTCTTCTCGCTGATCTCGTTTATGACAGGCGGAAATGGCAGTGCTGACAAACAGATGGACAGGTGAAATGGCTAAAGGGCTGAACATAAGCACAGACCGAGTTAACGCGAGGGTCAGAGATGAAATGGATTTTGCTGGACGAAGTATGGAGGGAAGTAAGAGAGATAGGGTCCGGTTGAGGGATGCCACGGATGAGCAGCGAATGTTTAATTCAACAGTGAATCCGTTTCTTGTCAAGCTAGTCTGACACCTCTTGTTTTCATGTCCGCCAAAGATACGCTATAAATAACCGTAAATGTCACATCAGTGGTAGTAGTAATGTGTAAGGAATATAGTCGTTACGTTGATCTTACGTTGTCCCTTATCTTGATAGTGTGGTCGACGTGCCCACAGACGTTCAGCGTATTCCACAAAGCCCTTGTAGTGCCCGGTTCATAAAATATGTATGACAAACTACATCATAGTCTGTGTTTAATATTGTGACTCTTCTGTATCGCTCAGTTCCCTCGTCCCCAGATTTGTTTTTTTCTCCCACGCTCCCATTACGTGTAATAATATAATTATACTCAAGGTAGTTCGTACACGATCAAAAATGCACTCAGTTTACACGGCACACATTTTACTCGTCTTTTCCCTAGCGTGATACTGCCTTGCACTGCCTATGCTAGCCTACCCGGCGGTGCATGTCGCTCAAAGAAAAAAAAAAAGAAAACAGTTTAAACGTAATTATTAACCACGCCAGTGCACTCTTTGCCCTCTCCCTCCCCCGTGTTGGTTAAAGTGATACTGAAAATATGGGCGAGATGAAGAGGCACGTCAGGGTAAGAATATTCAGCAGCACTTATTTCGTATGGCGAGGCAGCAAAGTTGTGGGTGAGTGATGTGCAGATGATTGCCAGTGAATGTGCACTTCAAACACAGCCAGGCAGGGGAGGAGATAAATGTGTGTGAAGAAAATACCCCCGTGAGTGAAACTGGGGAGGGTCGAGAAAATTAACGATGATATAAACCCGTGTATTCTGTATTTAACATATATATGTGTACATGTACGCGTGCAGGCATAATATATCTGTTACGAGTGCCACTTTATTTTGTGTGTAACAGAATGCTGACTTTCAATGTATGCTTGCTTGCTTGTTTGTTCGTTTGTTTGTTTGTTTTCATTTAAGAAAAGACATTATGATCGCTAAAGATGCATTTGTTTTTGTTGTTTGAGAGCTACGGGGGAAGACCGGGGTGGGGGGGGGTGGGCTATAGGAATCCCCAAAGACAGAAGGAGAAAACGAACACACAGTTTGTTTATTTTCTTGGTTGTGTGTGTGTCTGTGTTTGTGTGTGTGTGTGCGCGCGCGGGCGTGCGTGTGTACGTTTCCTTTCTTGAGAATATCTGAACGCCCTGTAATAGTCGAAAAGGCAGGAAAAACTAAATCAAAACGAAGAGGAACAGAAACAAATATCAACGGTGATATAGCATTTGCAAAGAGAAAAATTTAATGATAAGGGATAAATTCAATGAGATTGGAGAAAGAGAGTGAGAGAAAGATGACAAAGGTGGCGCAAGGGATAGAGAGAGAGAGAGAGAGAGAGGCGACAAAGGCAAGGGAGAGAGAGAGAAAGAGAGAGAGATCCTGTAAAGATGAAAGGACGGGGAAGATTTACGCACTATTTGGCATGGACGGGCTGAATTCATCAGAACATCGTGTTATATTAGTCAAGTGACTCGTCAGACTGGATACTGATGGGCGACCTTAACTATACATGTATCTACAACACTGTCAAGTACTATGTGTGGTATCGAATCCACCACTGGTCATGACCTCATGTTCCGTTCCCTCACTCTCTCCCAAAGTTAGTCACAAAGTTTGGCTGTGGTGATATATTTGGAATTCACAGTATCGTCCTATGGCCGGCTCGGAATGACCCACCTGCTTAGAGAACGGCTGAAGACGGCCTAGGCTTACTACCTTATGGTCGGACAGTGTCTTCCTCGGCCTCTGTCAGGTACACATATACATACACACAAACATGCATACATATGTACATTCTTGAACGGGACATGAAGTCGACACACCGACACCGATACATAAGATACATGTATATTATAAAAAAGTAGTATGGGTTTGGCACGGCTGCATAGAGAGCAGAGAAAACAAAGCAAAACAAAATAAAGCATCGGAAAGTAGAATAAGAACAAGCAGGACGGGATAAAAAAAAAAGAAAGAAAGAAAGTGAGAGGATGACAAAGAGAACGAAAGGGAAATGCAGAGAAGTGAAAGATAGAGTGCTAAAAGACATCATGGGTGAAAAAAAAAAAAAAAAGAATGACATGAGGATAGTGAAACGTTCAAACGAGGTGTATTTGCCATGATATGGATAGTTTGATTTGCCCTTTTCTATTTATTCGCTGGGTTTGTTTATTTGTTCATTTGTTGTTAGTTGCTTTCACGGCTGTATGAAAAGTATTACAAATGGAGAAAGATTGCGAAAAAAGAGGTACGGGGCAATACTTAGAGATTTATATAAACTTAGAATCATTCACGCCCTTCAGAAATAATATGTCCCAAAAGACGAAATGTGCACGTTAAGGAAATACTTTGTCCTGAAGACCCTGATATTCTTACCCACAAATTCAAAGAGCTCGAGAAAAAGAACCATGCCAAAAGAAGAGCAAAGACTCAAACATCCACGGTTTCACTTATATAATATTTGTTTCTAGTTGAAGTGCACGCCCACACTATAGTAGTTTTTACGGTTTTACTGCTTTAGCAAGTGCAGATCAACTCCGTATTCCTCGTGGAACCGTTATAGTGAGATCGGCAGACTAATTGTCATAAATCGTGACATTGTTGTTAGTACCACTGGAGGAGATCTGAAGTACGTAGATACATTGCAAACCTTCTCTCTCTCTCTCTCTCTCTCTCTCTCTCTCTCTCTCTCTCTCTAATGGTTTGCCCTTTCAGGGCCCCCTCGGTGTTCAGCTGTTATTTCAATAGTTTGCATTGAGCACCCATGTCAAGGTTTATTACGTCCTACAATTACAATACCTGTACATGGTACGATTTTGCACTCTGCAACTCTAGAACAAACGGGCTTTAGGAAGAAACCATATATCTATTACTTTGCCTAATCCAGATGTTCTGTTTCCTCTCATAGTACTGTTTGCAATGTAGTGTCCTCTGAAAATTGACCATAAAGTGATTAAACTGTATTTGTTTTACTGCAGTTTCATAGCTAATTGTTCGATGGATTACTTGTGAACATCATAAGGTGGTCAGCCAGGGCGTTCTGACGCAACAAAGACAGTAGATCTGTTTCAATATAGTGTCATATTAATCTAAGAGCCATTTTCCACTAATGCGTAGCAGTTATCAAAATTTAATTTTATTTTCAGCAAATAGTTTTGTTTCGACCAGGCGAACGGCTGGAAATTCCCCCGTTTAATTTTAGTAGGCTAGTGGGGTACAAACTTTAACACTTTAAACTGTTCACATTGACATAGAAAAACACAATCATAAATATGTCCGGGATCGGTGACAACTGTTCACATTTCTCGTGGTGGAGCGGCATCAAAATACCGGTGAGTGTTCTACTATTAGCAACACTCTGCCCGGGATTTTCAGATTTTTGCTAAGTCGAATATGAACTATTGATAAATGCAGTAAGGCTAGTGAAATATTAGTACATGCATGGGAGATTTGGCGCCGTAGTAAGTCGACGGCTCCCTAAGGTTTTCTGAAGTTATCCCTGAAGTTATTCTGAAGTTTTTCGGTGAGGGGGAAAAGAAAGGGAAAAGAAGAATTCTCTAGGCTGTTTCTTTCTTAAACTTTTCAATCCTAAGAAAGTAGGATTATCTCGGCTTTTAGAAGTTTGCCAACTTTTGCTGAGAAATATTGTGGGCAGAAATTTGGAATTTGGAAATTTTGCCCAGACAGCGGCAGTGGGGCCTACTTGTCCATCGATTTTGAACTGCCAAGGGTTCTGTAACGTGCGTAACGTATACACGGGACCTCCGAAATATATTCGATCTTATCCGAGAAGGCTAGACGTCGGGCTTTCCTGTCCACAAGAAGCAGGGGGCCGTTTAGTCACTGAAAAAAATTCGAGTTTTCGATTTTCGTGTCCTTCCATCCCCCGATGGCGGACCCGCGAGTCGATCCCGGTCTGTTTTCTCCATGACCAGACGCCAAACCACAGAGCCACTGCGTCCCCCTGAGAATTCTCTAGCCGTGTCTGACGCTATAATTAGCCAGCCATGGTTACACCGAAGAGGCAGACACTACGTAAGGACCAAAACACACCAAAGATTAAAGCGGGATCTGTACGGGACAGATTGGATCAGTTTCAAAAGAGATCAGTAGAAGTAAACAATTACGCAAGTGAGGTCTTTGTTATTGATTTTTGAACCTTTAGATTGCCGTAATAAGATCGTGTCGTCTGTAATAAGGATGCCCTGAAGCAAGGGTTGTCATAATATTGATGGCAAAGGCATATTGTTTGTTTAACATTTGGGTGGGAAGTAAGCAAGTAAAAACTCGGGAACGAAAATAAATAAACTTCATACATATCGCAGTAATAGGCCCTGAGTGTTCATTTATAGTAACACATTGTGATGTGGTTCTTTAATAGGAGTACGAAATCCTTCAAAAGACAAAGGCTCTAGCCTTACGTAATGAAATCAAGGTACCTTCAGACTGTGCTAATGAAATCACCGTATCTTCAGACTTCACCTTAATGATGTGGCAGTGTGTTTCAGACCTTATGCTTGTTAAGTTAACCCAGTGTTTAAGGGCGGGCCCGCTATGCCCTGGAGGGATCCCGGATGGTAAGGTATGATGAATGTTGTGACAGAAAGCTTGTGACAGACCAGCCTAGGTGTACACGTTCCGACAGGCCGAGCTTGACGTCAATATATCACACACGGCGGCCCGGAGCAGAGCAAGTGGTCGGGCCGCTGTGGAAAAGGCAAAAAGGCACGGAGTGAACTGGTCTCTAGATGAATAAACCTGTTGGCATGTCCTTAACCCTTCAACTCTGAGGATTAAAAAAGGCTTTTTTTTTTTTTTTTAAGGAATTATTGAACTTTAGATCTGATCTTTGCAGATTTTCTGCAGCGAACACGTCCATATTAATCCAGTGGTCTTGTATAATGGCCACTGCTGTTTTCGTTATGAAAATACCTGTGGGTATGCTCCTAAGCCAACAACTTTGGGAAATTTAAGGGTTTACATTTTGACGAAATATTATTTCAAACACATAAATCAAATCATAAAAGTTTAGCACAAGGAAAACGTAAACAAACAAACAAACAAACAAACAAAACTTAAAAAAAAAATCTATGCCCTCATTGGCATTGATGGTCGATCTCTGTCTTGAGGATAAATGAATCTGTTGGTTTACATTACATCAGTATCAATATATGTTTGTATACATCTTTCAGCCTCCTGTTTGAGGTTATCTCGCGTATCAGTATAGAGCTTTGTATCTGTTTTCTTGAGAAATGAGTCTGTTACTATGTATGTTATCAGTAACAATAATAGTATTGTGCTTCACCGTTGTTTAAAAAACAAAAGGTTGCTATACATGACATCAGTAGCCATATAAATGATTGACCCACTTTTTATGATGTAGAAACCGTTTGGTACGTTCTTGATCATTGGTCTGTCAGAAGTGCTCCTATTTTAGAGCTGAAATTATGAGAAATGGTTTCAAGGATGCAAATTTCTGTTTGGTGACTGACTGCAGCTTTTGGAGTTTGCAGCAACACAAGACAACAATCGACGGCAATTACTAATTATCTTGGATGTTTGATGCAGAAAGTGTTGTGTAAAGAAAATGCGGGAAAACTAACCTGGGAATGACTGGGTTAACTTTAAAATTCAAGTGTCAAAATTCCAAGTAAAATGTGATTTTTTTATGACGATAATTGGTCACTTCAGGAGATGACAGTTTAAGCGCGAGGGCAGGATAAGTCGAGTACTTTCACATCATATTATTTTCCGTATATTCTTATTTTTGTTCTTGAACCCCTCTCTCCATCTGGGGTCATCGAGGTGTCCTCTTGAAGTGTTATACAACGAGGTCTTCTTTATCCATCTAAGTTGTGCGTCAGACCCTGTCGATCCCAGGGATGTCTAATGTTCCTACTTAAATAGGATTTACTACTTTTTGGCTGTCAGTAATTTCTCAGTTGCCTCCCAAAACGGTGTTATTTACCATTAACGTACTTTAGTTTACGTGTTGCTGAAGAATATGCCAGGAACTTTTCCTAGACAGACTGACATCCCTGTCTTGAGAAAACTTGCAAACCTCTCTCAAAACAATGAAAACTTTTAGCATGAAAACCCTAGATTTTTAAAGAGTGTCTTTATCTTACGTAACTGGACAGCCCCAGCCCGCCGTGCTAAAATGTGTGTGTGTGTGGGGGGGGGGGGGTTCCTACATTTTTTTTTTGGTGAAAACTGACATCCCTGCGATCTATCTTTCCTACTGCCTGTCTCTTTTTGGCTTCCCATCCACTGTTTCTTGTAGTAGCCTGTGCCTGTTGGGAAAATCAGTGCTTAAGGAATAACTTTTTGAGCAGATGAGATCAAGCGGCCCCGTGACACACTCCTCGAGTTAAAAAGGGACGGGGGATAGAGGGGTCTGCGTGAAAAGGGTGCGAGCTGGTGCAAATTAGATGGCGAGCAGTGCAAGAAAGTGACGTAACAACACACAAAAACCAGCAGGCAAACGAACAAACAGATTAATCAAGTGATTAGACGATGACAGCCGGAGATAGGAGGTGAATAACAAACAGTGTTGCGGGTCCTTTGTCAAAATAACGTAAAGTTTTGGGGGCAACAAATGGCAAGGAGAAAAAAAAGAGAGGGTGAGAGAGAAAATGCTTCTTCCCTTTCTTCTTCTTTACCCCATGTCCTCTCCCCCCTCTCTCTCTCTCTCTCTCTCTCTCTTCCGCAAGACGATAAATTATTTCAAGAGTGTTTAGAAGATTGAAGAATTTAATATCATATCATATCAACTTGCAAATCATTGACAATGTGACTTTCGACAGGTACTTGGTAAATTTGAGTGTTCTCATGACAATGAATATAAGGAATCGAAAATATGGTGAATTTAGACACCCCTTTAATGCATTCTGAAATTGGCGTGACACTTGAACAATTCTTCATTGTATTTCTCTGTCATTGATTTATCATAAATAAATACCATGTCAAATTTGTTTGTACATTATATACATCGAACGAAAAATCCCCACGAAGTTATGGGATTTACCATCAATAAACGTTTAAATGTGTGTCAAGAACAAGCTGACAAACATCTGTTAATGACAACTACGACAGACAGATAGGCTGACAAACAGACAGATAGGCAGAGAGACAGATAAACAAGCAGGCGGGAAAGCAAAAAGCAGGTAGACAAGCAGGCAGAGGATAACTTAAACAGATAGACAGTCAGGTTGATAGGCTGACAATCAGACAAACAAACAGACGGACAGACAGGAAAAGAAAGAGGTATTACAGGGAAAGAGGGCCAAGAAAAGAAAAGAGAGATTTAGAGTGGGAAATGAAAGATAATGGGGAATCGATGTCATTATCGTTATCACAATTGACCTACAACAACTGCGGCAAGAAGTATGACCTACCGCTGTGTTTTCATTATAAGCCTCTCCTTTGAAGAATGCTCGAGAGACAAGCAATATAATAGTAAAGAGGAAACAAAACAACACCACCGAGAGTAAACATCCTATGCTGTGCTGCTTTAATGTGCTTTAAGAAAACGCCGTTCTCTTGGAAACTTCTGTTTTACAGAAAAGTAAAATTTGTTATTGCCTTCTCTTTTGAAATTCATGACGATTTGGAGATACGACCACCGTATTCACTTCTCTTTGCGAGACACAAGAGAAGTTGAACAAGCAGTGCAAAGAAAAAAAAAAATCACTTTATTTCTTGTCATTCAAATGCATGATGACAATAAAGAAATAAATATTAAATTAAGTACATTACTATCAAAAGGGCAATATCTACTTCATACCATGAAATTTTTGGAATTTTTCACGATGTAAGTTTCATGAAAATAAAGCAAAAGTGTGTTTTTATGATTATTATTATTTTTATTTTATCATTAAGTTTTATTATTTTTCTTTCACACCGTTTGTTTAGCGGCCCTTGTGCCTGGCAAAGGGACATAATAAGACTAATCAAAACGATCTTCTCGCTTTTAGAAAATAAAGTGATGTAATGAACCTGTTTGATTATTGTAGACAATGACGCTTGAATCAATACAACTATGTGGAGAAATAGTTTAACTATGATGAAAAAGGGTTTTGTCTCAGCAAGGCGATGGCTGTGTTCATGCTAGAGGTACCGGCAAGAGGATGATGCCCAGGACATCAGCGAAGGCAATAGACACAACCCTCGGGGCTGGAAGAGGCGGCGAAAAGATCCCGACAGAATGATAACGTCAGCCCCCCCCCCCCCCCAGTCATAGCAAATAATATCCGAGCCATGTTCATCCGTTGGCACTGTTCACAACCATGGACTAACTATCTCAGTCGGTTTTTGGCCAAATTTCTCTCTGTATGATATGCGGGAGATTTTTTATTTTTTATTTTTCCACGAATCGTTTTGGACATGCGATAAGATTTAATGAGAAAGCAAATTAAAAGAGATGCTGCTGTAGTTCAGGAGGAAAGAAAATAAGAAGAGAGCAGAAAACGTGGATTAACCTCTCCTTCTCTTTTTGTTTTTTTTTTTCAAGCATTTGGTTAAAAATTCCTGAGATATATAGGTTGCCTGGGCATGTCACAAATCCGAAGTAATTATTGAGACAAGTACGGGGAAAATTCGTTTCTGTATACGTGTATTATTATTATTCTCTCTCGCTGATTGTATCCGAGAAAGGAACAGCCGGCACGCGGTTGAAATGTGAATGTGGAATGACAAAGGGGAGGGAAAAATAAGAGATGTAATCAAATAATTTTCTTTCAGGCTAGCATTTTCGCTATTCCCGTGGAAGCAGGAGAGAATGTAGATGAAGCTGATTTTCCATGCAGTTATCTGGGTAAATTAGACTTCTTTTGTAATCTCATAGCATTAATGCTGTATTTTCTGGCCCTCCAGCTTTCCTGCCTTTCCCAAAATTCTTGACAGTTTATTATTAGTTTTCTTTCTTTTATCCCCGCTGTTATTTTGTATCTGCTTATTTGTTGCAGCCAACAGAAACTTACAGAAATAATACAAATTTATGCTACACAATCTTATCCACCGCATGCCTTAAATGTTCCCCTGTTTTTCCCCCGTGCATCGGGAAAAGCTGACAGTCAGAGCCTGGGCCCCCTGGGGTAATGAAAATGATTTGCTGGGAATTGTGGCTCTTAGAGGGAATGAGGCGCCTGTTAGAGATAAAGATATGCACGTTTTTTGCTTAGCTTTTATGTTTTCTTATTTTTTTTTTCTCTCGATTCCTTGCGAGAGACGCTTCGTTGGAGATGTAACATCGTTCCGATTCGCCTGTTTTTGCGAAGGAGATAAGATACTTCGGCGTTGTCACGAGTTGACGATAAGGTCCACAGAGTTTTCTGGGGTATGGATGAGACACAAGTTTTTTCTTAGAATCAGGCACATCTTTTGTTGTTGGTACAGCTATACGCTTTTGTTTCTTTTGTCAGATTCTCTGGGTTTTCCATTCGTTCTTCAAGAATCACTTCTGAGGCTTTGTTTCCCTGCTTAATGTATTGGACACTGGAAATTGAATGGCAATGATACGCTAGCTGTCCTCTATGCACACCACTACGGAGAGATCAGCTTACCGAAATTTTGGTGCCTTCAGTTTATGGGTTGGCACTGGTTCTTCAAAAAAAGAAAATGATTTGTTCACCTAGAAATCATATGATATTTTGATCGAATCAAAAGCGATACTGATTTCTGATTCCTGGCACCATGAAACTACAAGCTGTGATCAGAATCATATAGGTCTACTATAAAAGTAGAAATAAAGATAACAGATTAAGAATATCGTAGACCTTGCATCCGATAACAAGTGCATGACTTCGAGTAATCACTCGCGTTCCATAATCTGTCCAGCCTGAAACATGCGCACAGATTCTGGCCGAGACATAACGGCGTTCTAAGCCATTGGGTCATATTATTCTTCATTGTTACAAATTATCGCCCGATAAAGAGGGCATTTAACGGGCGTAATGTCCATGTAAATACTATGTAATTATGTTGTTGTAAAAAATTCATGCGCGTCTGTCAAAGTATAATTTGTCAAGAGCATAACCTTCGCTTAACTCCACCAGGGCCTATTTCGATAGGGTGAAAGGTCAACTTTCCCTATAGTGGTTTCATTGATCTTGTTGTTGTTGTTGTTGTTGTTGTTGCTGTTGCTGCTGCTGCTGCTTGATTGGTTGTTTGGTTGGTTGAGTTTTTATACGACAGGGTAAAGCTGGCTCTGCTGGTTCGTATTAAGAAACAACTTCGGCCTTATATCCATTCTTTTCTTTGTTATCCTTTGAAAATGAGCACCTGCAATATGCTCACTCGGATAACAATCATACGATACACGAAAATCACAACAAACATAAAACCTACTGAAATGGCAGTTCTTGGGATGGTAAAGGCTGCAGAACAACACACGTCATGTCTTATTACGTAGGTACTGCCAGTGATTGTATTGTTCAGAAGCTTTTTTTTTTTTTTTCCCTCAACCCTCAAGTCGCAAGCAAAGGGTTTAATCTTCCTCTATCCCTGTTTATTCCAGGAGAACTCCGATGTTACTGTAACGAGTCAGGATGTGTGGCAACCGGCTATATGTGCAAGTCCAGTGCCGGCCAGTGTTTCACGGCCGTGGAGGTCCGAGGGGAAGTGACCCACCAGACTCACGGGTGCCTGGACACGCTACCTGAGGAACACCGAGCATCATGTCGTGTGGGGGTTGATGTCGTTAGTGCAACCAACTCCGGCACAGGTGTCGGTCGTCTACCTTTGCTGCTGTGCTGTACAGAACACATGTGCAACTATAGAGAGGATATCGACGTCAGCATCATCCTCACTCCGAAATATAATGGAACATTCCAAAGAGGTGAGTTCCTGTCTCCTTCAGGATGATGTCATGCTGCAGTTTCATTTGGTGTGATCTTTTGTCTGTGGCTTTGCCTCCACAGGCTAGAATTTATAAACTTTTAGAATGACGTGTTTACTTTCGGTGGTGAGGAAGAAACCACGAGTTTAGATCATCGATACCGCGAAGAAGAGCTGTTGTATAATGTGCCCTCATGGCCAGCCTAACGTTCTAATATAAATAATTATTTAACTTCGTACCAGTTTTGTCTGACCAACAGGTTGCATGTTTGTTGTTGTTGCTGTTTTAAGTCATTTCATGAAGCACTGAACCCATGAGGTCATAAATATGAGGATATTAGTGATGACTGACGAGGAAGTCGCCTGTGTATTGTGAACCTGATTATTTGCCTTATCCAGGGGAAACTCCGATAGAAGAGCTAAACAAGTAATGGTTTTGAATTGACGTGCTTGTTGGCAAAATGTGGTCAGTCTATCCACATGTTAAACTTAAGATAAAAGTAAAAATAATGAAACATGGTTAGCTGACCTGACTGGCCTGCATGAAAGAGACATGTTGGCTCCACGTGAGAGATCAGTAGATTTTAAAGTGTCAAGGGGCCACGGATTTGCTCGTTATGCTTTACAGTGGAATTTCCTTTCAAAACAGCGGACATAATCATGGAACTCACGCAGAGACATTACATAACATTTCTCTAAGTATAACTGTTAATGTTGTCATGGAAACTACGATCCCCCCCCCACCACCACCACGGCAAATTTTATTGACAGGTTAGGCTAATTCCCGGTCCTCCTGTCTCTCCCCAATCCCATGCTTTTTATTCATGTTAATATCAGAGAGTTCGTGCCGGCTTGCCCGAACGCGTTTCCCAAGAAATTTATTTCAATTCAGTCTCAAGGCTGGCAAAGTATTCAAGTCCCAAAGCACTAGCAGAATGCTTTGCTGCAGTATGAGAACCATTGACTGCCATACATCACCGTTATTAATACAACTTCACCAGCTCTTCACCGGAGTTTCTCCTTTCAAAAGCCTGGGCTTGGAAAGGCGTTTCCCGGCACATTAAAGTTAAATACCCCCAGATATTTGTATTAGACTGAACGTGTCGACTTCCGCCCTAATCTGTGTTAAATAGAGCAGCAGTCGGCGCGCTGAACATCCCAGCACTCAGGTTTCGGCTTTCGTGACGCCGCTTGCCACCAGCGTCTCTCCGTTTTTATGATGTGCTTTACTCCTGTTCAAGCTGTGCTCACATCAACTGAATAGGAAAACCAAACGCTAACGGGTGCCCAGAAAGAAGTCTCTTCACCTTGCCTTAAAAACGTTTGTCTAGTATTGTCTTTCTTATTCATTCTCAAGAGGAGCGATATGCACAGCGTTGTGAGTACTTGTCGAAAATAAAAAATAAAAAAATAATAATAAAAAAGACACCAGGATGGAGGATGAAGACTTAAATTGGAATGTGAGAGCGAAGAGAGAGAGAGATAGAGGGAGGGGGGCAGAGGATGTCCTATATGCTGTTGCTTCTTTAAAATCCATGCTATTCAGCGACAGAGTACTTTCAGATAGATGTTAAATAAACCCTCTCTATGATGAGAGATCTTTTGCTTGGCCAGTTTCTGTAAGGATTAGAAATTTATCCGCAAGACTCTGTAGCTCAAAATAGACTTCGCTGATGTGGATGCACTTCATAAATGCCTGTATATTGTAAGTCTTAAATAGGTATGAATATGAATCACCGTCAAACATCACATCACACCGAGAACATACAGAAGTCAATTTTTCTCACTTTCTGTCTCTTTCACGCAGTCACACGGAGAATCGCGATATTAATGCACTCAGTCGTCTCTCCCCGTATGGCATGTATTCGTGTGCGTCTATCTTATCTTCCTGTGTCTATCATATCTCCGTCGATGCTGTAATGAAAAGGCTTTTCACGCCTTGATAATGATGTTTGGAGAAATACCCCTTGCAGCTCGGCGCCCTCAGTGGCTCAGTGTTTTGTATGAGGAACCTGCAGCCTTAGCGTGGGGAGGGTCATGGCCTGGGTGATAGTGAAGCTCCTGTTTCTAGAAAATGAGCCAGACATAATGGAGAACGGGAAAACAAATGTTCTAACCTTTAGGTATTATTTTTTCCAAGTGGAATTTAGATTTTATAAAGAGTTAGTTATTCGTTGAAATTTGCTTATAAAATGTGTGTAACAAATAAACAAACAAAATGGGGGACGCAGTGGCTCTGTGGTATGGCGTCTGCTCATGGAGAAAACAGGCCGGGATCGACTCGCGGGTTCTGCATCGGGGGATGACTGGACACGAAGATTGAAAACCCGCATTTTTTTCAGTGACCAAACGGTCCCCTACTTCCTGTGGGTAGGGAAGCCTGATGTCTAGCCTTCTCGGATAAGGGCGAATATATTTCAGAGGTCGTGTGTATGTTACGCACGTTAAACCCTTGGTAGTTCAAAATCGATGGAAGAGTAAGCTGAGTGCCGCCTGTGGGGGCAAAATTTCCAAATTCCACATTTCTACCCACAGAATTTTTCAGCAAAAATTTGCAGTTTCTAAAAGCCGAGATAAACCTACTTTCCTAGGATTGAAATGCTTAAGAAAAACAAACAAACAAACAGCACAACAAGTATATTGCACCAATTTTTGGCCTCTCATCTCTGCCGGGGAAATAGTCACTCTGCTAGTTCCAGAGATGTCAAACTTCCAACTTTTTTGGAAACACTGTCTTTCTGCTAACCATGGATTTTTTTTATTATGGTAAAGATGAAGCATTTTAACCTGCAGGTGGGAGCAGAAAACTTACTTATAAATCCTGGCCCCGGCCGGGGAGGGGGTGGTGGTTCTTTGACGTTGTTGTTGATGTTTGTGCAGTTATTGTAAAGAAGCCATCAATGCTGTATGCCTGTACAGTAAGTATCATGAGAATAAGATTGTAATCGTCGATGTCTTATCTTGGAGTGTAGGACAATTAAGTTATTGGGTTTTGAGCTTTGACGTAAATGTATAGAAAGTGACAGTAGATAATTTTGGAGAGATCCTAGTGCACAATTATACTTTCGAACTGAAAGATTTCTACTCACTTGCTTCATTTTTTACCTTTTGAACTGCACCTGCCTCCCTGGCTGTGTTCTATAGTCATTTTCCGAGCGAGATAGAACCTGGTCTCTGGTAAAGTCAGCCATCGGTGGGATGTCTCCCATGGAAGACCATCCTGGACGTCCCGTGTGTGACATCGCTCCTCATTCTCCATGCTCCTGCCTTCTGTTCCGCTCTTTCCTTTCTTCTCCTTGATGTGTAAACGTGTCTTACCGTGATTAGCACAATACAGCCGTGATCCTGCTGATGTGCCGTTAAATCCCAACACAAACAAACAAACAGACAGACAGATGAATTTCTTTGTGCACAGGCTTTTCGTTGGAGCCGAATGCTGTTGATGAATCTGCAGAATCAGGTGTACCCTAAAATATAACAAAACAAGAGTTTTAAAAAAAAAGGGGGGGGGGCTGTTTCTGGGATCTTTGAAATTGTATCTTAGATTGTACACTTTTCATACGCTGCAGTGGGAGAGATCGAGAATTTTTTTATTATTTTTTTTTAAACATTTACGTTTAAGGGCTTTGTACCTCTAAAATTCCACTTCATTCTTTCCCTAATGCAATGTGCATTTTTGTTTTTGAAAACTAAGTCTATTCAAAGCTGTCCCATGTACCTGTCAACGTGCTCAATCATATCTGGACAGTTGTCTGTGTGTCTTGGGTTGCCGTTTCGTGGATTTGTTTTGCTAAAAACTCGCGTTTGTGGGAAGGAAGAAAAAGTCTGTTTTCATTCCTTTCTTTTCCCTTCCTTTTTTTTTTTTTCTTCTTCTCCTTTTTGTTCCTCCTCTTCTTCTTCGTCTGCTTCTTTGTATGTGTGCGTGTGTGTGTTTTGTTGTTTTGTTTTATTTTATTATGATTATTGTTGTTGTTTTGGATTATATGTGCAGAGACAAGCAGTGCAGGCTTTCACGAAAACAACATGAACAAAAAGACAACAACAACAACAATAAATGACACGCGTCATAGAAAATTCTTCATGCCTTTAATAAGGTCTAAGCCTCGGAGCTGTGTTCAGACAGCCTTGCATTTTATGCATATGGGTTGAGAGGGCTGATTAACTGTTGAATACTTGCACCCGATAACATCAGGCATCCCGACATGATGGCGCATTGACGGTCGGCTCTTGCTTTCCACTCAGCAGCGTCACGCTTTGGGACATCTGCGCTATAACCTATGAAGTCATTTGTTCGAGCTCAATGGGTTACAGCGTCTGTCATCTCCCATTTCGAAACATGTCTACATTAGCGCAGTGGCTCGTGATATTTACAAACGACATTAGATGTAACCGTCACATTGAATCAAAAGTTTTCAAATAGGGCGCTGTCTCCATTTTTTTCATCGCTCCACTGAACCCAAAAGCTTCATCTTTGGCCACCGTTTGATTGCATTAATCAATTAAGTACATAGTTTCCCGCTGACAAGTAGAAAAGGATTATTTTTATATCTACATAGATATATTTCCTTACTCATCAGCGTTACGGTCTGATGTATATCCTTTTCATCAACTTTACGGTCTGTTGTATCCACATAATCTGGCTCCTCTTTGAGCCTGTTTAATTCCTAATGAGTTTTGCAATCCAACAAGGCAATTTTGTATTTATTATCATTTTTTTTTTCTAACATTATTTTTGATGAAGAAAGAAACGGATGGTATTATGATGATCAGAGTGAATCTGAACTCATGCCGAAGAAATCCGTGGGTATTTCAAACTAGAAATGGATTTTAACCGTATAGCAACATAGCAAAGCGGGGATAATCAGCCCTGCCTGACAGGGTGACGGCCCTTGGTTGGTTCAATGCGATCCCATCAACGATAATGACGTTTTGAGCTTTGTCGCTGCAACAATGGAGTCATCCCTTTGCCCACCAGCAGCAGGGTCGTGCATCTCAGTCACCCAAGGGAGGTCCTCTGCCTGCCCCCCACCCCCCCCCCCACCCTGCTCAGCTTACTTCTTAACGGCAATCAAAGTCTGAACGAATTATTAACATGTTGGAGATTCCTGGTTTTGGCTGGGGTAAATCGACATCATTTTGATGATTCTGAGAACGGAAAACAAAAGACATCGCCACTGTACACGCATTTTGAACCCCATTTCATGAATAGAAGATCTAAGCATGATACAAAGATTACAACAAACACCGATCATTTTTTTTTTTTTTTTAAATATCTTTTTTTGTTTCCGATGAGACTTGACATGCGATTAAATTGTCTGACCGTTCCAAAAGTATTTCTCTGTCATATTAATTATTACACTCTTCCATTGTATAATAGTGGGCAATTCTGAATGATTAATTTTCTCAAAATGTTCACTATGTTTGTGTATCGCCATATTATAAGGAATCATGACGAGATTGTAATCTCTGGTTAGACTGATAAACTTTTCTTTAAAAAATTTAATTTATGTAGTTTTGGCAATTTAGAACGGGCCAAGTCCCGATATTACTTTCAATAAGTAAAAAGTGAAAACTCAACCACAGAATTTAAAAAAGAAACGTAATACAACTTCTTGTTGTTCTTTGAATATTTGCAATTTAGTATGGATACACCAGCCCAAACAAATACGACAAAACAAAACGAAATCCACAGAATTCCATCAGCATTCAGAAACATGTAATCAGCTGCCACAGTCATGTCTGTTTCTGTCTCAATGGTTTGTTGCTTTACGATCAGATCATTAGAGTGAGGGTTTTCCCTTTCATGCTCCGTATGTCCGTGTAGAGTCCATTCAAAGCAAAAAGCCCAGAGTTTTGAAAGCCATACATCAAAGTTCATTTCTCTTGACTCGACTCCACTACCAGTTCATATCAGGCGGGGATACAAACAATTTATTGATCCCGACTGGGAGGGCAAGCAGACTCGATAAATAATGGTGCTCAGATAGATTGAATACCACACTTTGTGCCCCCCCCCCAGCCCCCGCCCCTCTTTTCTATTTTTTTTTTTTTTTAATATATATATACTTGCCCTTCGATCTTCTCCAATATTCCTGGAGTCACTAGTTGTAAAATGAGCAAGGCGTCTGAACGAGGGCCTTGTCGACAGAAGCGCGGTAATGTAATAAAACATCTTGCGGTGCTCGCATGTTGACATTGGAGGTAATCAATACCAGCAACGGCCCTGTAATGGAGAGTGTGTTGCCGATGACACTGATGGATGGAATGTCTGTGAGCCGGAGACCTACTGGCGTCGGGCTTACTACGGGGACATCATTAAGAGACGTGGTCCCCCCAGCCGGACGCCCGGGTGTGGTCGCCAAGGGTCTGCCTGTGAGGGTCTGAGAGACGGGCAGGCTGGCTGGGCAGATGGACAGTTTCATCTGACTGGTCTCCGGTGATAAACAGCTCAACATCTAGCAGGAGCGTTCTTCGACCTTTTACCAACTCGTGGCTAATGGGAGATCGTTTTGACCAGTCCTTCTACTTTCCTTTGCTAGACACAAGAAGTATTAAACGAGCATTGCAAAGAAGAAAATAGTTACTTTACTTCTTGTCATTCGAAAGCTTCATCACACACAAGATATAAGTAAATAAGTAAAATTCAATGAATAGAAAATAAATAGCTAAAATAAATGTTTTAAAAAAAAAAAAAAAAAAGCAATGATGGAACTGTTTAAATGGGAAGACATTTTTTTTTTGCAAGAATTCTTCGAAATTGTCCATGATGGAAGTAAGACAAAGGGCGTAAAAGTGATTTTTGTTTACATATCTTGCTTAACCCCCTTTGTTCCTGCCAAGGGGAAGTAACAGGGCTAGTAAACGATCTCTCGTTGATTACAGGAGCATTTCCTGGTATTATAAAGTCTCTAAAAGCTCCGATAATTACAGGGATGCTCGTGAGTTGAACTTATTTACATATTTTACCAGAACAGCATACGATCTACTTACGTGTACAGTTTCTAAATAAAAATAAAATAATAATAACATTGAAAAGAAAAAGAAAATTCGTTTGCCAGTTAATTCATAACATTACAAACATGTCTTACCTTGCCATTTGAAACAGTAACTGGATTCGCAACGGGTGTTCTCCATGTACTTGAGGTTTTAGATTGGTGTAGGTTACTGCTGAAAACAATTTTTGAGAAACCTATGGCCCAAGTTACTCTTTCACCTCACAAATTTTGACCTCGGCTTATTGTAGCAAATTGTTTCTCTCTCTCTCTCTCTCTCGCTCTCTCTCTCTCTCTCTCTCTCTCGCTCTCTGGTTTCTTCCTTTCTTTCCTTGCTCCCCTCCCTCTCTTTTTCTCTCCACCCCCCTTCTCTCACTTTCTCTCTCTCTCTCTCTCTCTCTTGTTCTTAATTTATCTGCAATATTAATTTGTGTCTTCTAGGTTCATTGACGGCACTGCGGATCATGATGTGTGTGTGTGAGGGGGGGGGGGGGGGAGGGAATGGATTTAAAAAAAAAAAGAAATA
>JBCAUA010000001.1:5190055-5240053 GCA_038406235.1 Peronia verruculata | reverse complement strand
ATTATTGAGCCTAGATATTTGAATTTTGTAACACTTTCAAGTATTTGACCGTTGACCTTTATTTCTTTCTTCGATGATGTCGATCCTGTATGACCCCAAATGCATCAATGCTGACTAGTCAAGTGTGCAGCACTAAGTTCAACCTAGGAAAGTGAACAGGCCGAAACGGCCTCCAACACTAAAATTCAAGTTCAAGGATAGATTTGCAGATTGGCACAATAATTACTAAACCACACTACTAACTATCACCTAATTAGCTGTTGCTATTCAGACACGGGCCCATTTAGTAAAACTTTGCCATCCAATTATCCACACCATTTTTTGCTGTACTGATCACAGTGTGAGAAAACAGATCAAATATCATCAAAGCATAAAGGGAATTTAAGCAGAATCTTCAGATATATTGGGGCGATGCATCATAGATAGATCTAGATCCTAACATGATGTTTTGCCGTCCGACTAGGCCGAATATGTTGACCTACATCTATTTAGTCTCCGCGTGAAGGAGTTCAGTGTGAAGTAGTATATAAGGGAATGTTTGAGAGCCTTGTCTATTGTGTTACTATTGGAAACTCACGTGAGCAGTAACACTAAGAATACTGTGGAAGAATTCGAAAATGCTTAAAAACTTAACTTTATCTGAAAACTGACCCTGTTGCGCAACATCACAAAGGCTGGCTAGAAAACGAAACAGGAAAGCCACCCATGCGCAGTCGTGCAAAAAAAAAAAAAAATGTTAACAGGGAAACTTACCAGGTGGCAAAAACGGGTCTCTTGAGGGCTCAAACATAACCTTTAACACTAATCATGATAAAACAAGTGTTTTCTTGGTCACAGAAATATTCAGACATTGCATCAAAATCAGAATATGATGAAAATGTGGCACCCAAATCCATGAAAGATAGTTGATGGTGACTAAGTGCTCACCATTGGGGGTGGGAGGTCTTAAAATAGCTCTGGGTCCATATAGCACAAAAAAAAAAAATGAAATGTGAAACGATGAAATCAGGCTCTCGTCAGATTTTGAGCATATTATGGAGTTATTGGTATCACTGTGAAGATTTCCCTTTCTGTGTGAACAAATTTTTGTTCTACCTTACGTAGGAGTTGTGATATGATCAATTAAAAAAGACGATGAAGGTGACCTGTTGCTGCAGCTGAATTTAGCTAGAAAATGGCAGATCACTTTTGTTAATCCTTGTTTGCCTTTATTAGGCCATGCCACTAAATTACAACTTTTGGGCTGTTACTCAAAATATTTTAGCAAATTTAATTCTGAAATGCATTTTTAGAGTGATATAGAAGGATTCTGTGAAGTAAAAAAATTTCGTCAGAAATTCATTAATCATTAAATCTTGAAGATACGTGATTTATTCGATCATCTCAGTTTGACGAGTGCCTGATTTCATCGCGCTGTGTCTCAAATATCTTATCTGCACCCAGGTCCATATAGTCACTCCGCCAGTAATTACTGTGAATTTGTTAAGGGTAGACATATTCTAACTGTGTAAAAAGTCTAAAATACATGCAGTTCCATAATGTGCAAGGGAGGCTCGGCCACCTCTGCAACTCCTCACTCCCAAGGTTGCATCCTTGTATGTGTGAGCCTGAAGGTGCTAGCAATAGACTTAAATTATTAGCACCCTGAAAGATCTGTGATCCTGGCTTAATGTTTACAACTGGAAGTGGATCCAGTGGCTCATAGTGATTAGGCACAATTGATTATTACACTACTGACTCTATTTTGTCAATTAAAAGTGAACATATCTGTATCCAACATATCCGATTATGTGTATAAAAATCTTTTGTGTCAGTATAGATCAAGCAACATAACATGCTAGAACCCTCTACGAACAGACATTCCCAAGGTCACATCCTTGCATGTGCTAAGACTAGTAAGAGTAATTTGAAATCATGCTGGGAGGTATTTGGAAGGCAGTATTCAATACGTGCCATATTACAGTTCTAAGTTGATACATTCAGTTGTAAACCTACAAGCTGGGACCACAAATCTCTAGGTGTGCCCTGAGCTGGCTATTTAGAATAAGGTCACTATATATAAAACTGTACGCAAACATGTAGTTCAAAGAGAAAAATTAATGAATGTTGTTGCTGATTGGTCATTACAATTTATTGTTAGATCTAGATCAGTTATATCATTGTATTTTGGAATATTTATTTTGTAGAGGGTAGAAGCAGGAGTTTCAACGATGCGGTGTAGAGCCCTTTTTTGGCAGAACTTATGTTATGATGATGTGATGAACAATATGAGCACATAAACAGACTTTCCTAAATCCATTTGAAAATATTATTCGAACAGTGCTAATTCTATTCTGCACACACAATTTAGACAATGTTCAAGCGGAAGTTTTTCCACAGCCCTTGACAATGAGACCCCTTACAAGGATCTCATGGAGCATAGAACTTTTCATTGCAGTCACTATAAGTTACAAGCTTATTTTATAAAATAGAAAAATACTGTTCAACCGTCAACTACCCAAACAATTAAAAAAAGCAATAACACATATAAATAGCTTCATCTTGATGTTGAAATGAAAGCCAAAATGTAAGCCAATTTTTGGAGTCAACTTGGCTCTTCTTCAGGGCAGCAAAGTTACAGCCTTATTTTTATTTTTTTCAGTTTTTAAACTGTCTGTCTTTTCATATGCACCTCTGAAAATACAAACATGCTTACATTGCTCATTAAACTCCATCACTCGTCTATCCTACTGTTGTATGAAGGTGCACATTTTTTACAACTATCTCTCAATCAATCTGTGAAATTTTCATAAAACACTTTTTTTTTTTTTTTTTATGCTTTCCATAAATTATAGATTGAAATGAAATCATTTTGTTTGTGGTAAAAATGTAACCCATGATTTCCATTGCTATGTTGTGTGTGAAAGCTGATTAACTATCCTGTATGTTAGGATTAATGCTCCATCTCATGATCTAAGGACTTGATTTATCCACAGAAAAATTACCAATGCAAATTCACTTACACTGCTGCAGGAGGAACTCATGAGGTAAACATTATGATCAATGTGGGAAAATTATAGTTCTGTAACCCATAAATAATAATGATACGGTTGTGAGAGTACAAAGAGTAGCCCAGTTAAACAACTCACAGAAAAATTATATATATGTATCTCAGTATTACTGGAAATTGTGTGTTTTATGAACAATGGCAAGCATTGATGGAAGTGGCAAGTCTGCAATTTTGATATGTGTAGGACCTATAGCCTCAGGGTATAAATTTCTGCATACAAAGTCATGGCTTTGTGTTCAGATCTCCTTGGTTTGACCTTATAAAGTTATATCTCAATTTGTCCTCCTTTGAAAATGGAAGTAATGTCAGAGAAATTCACCTCTAAAGATGGAGGCCTACATTTCTAATGAATATGAAAATTTCTGTAAATTATTTAATTAAAAATTCATTTTGAAACAGATTTCACATAATTGATAGATACATGCAAATAGCTAAATTCTAGAAACTTATTAAAATCCCAAAGGCATCTATAAAGTATGCAGCATTTTAAGAAGTGATCTTGTCACTCTTGCCTTGGCCATCTGCAGTTTCCTTTGTGATTGGTTTAATACATTGTGTGAGGTAGCAGAATGAGGAAGTTTAGTTAAGTGTTATGAAACAGTGGGAGAAAAGTTAAAAAAAAAAAAAAAAAGGAAAGAAACATATGTACTATACTGAAATTGAAATCATTATAGAAAAGAACAGTGAGTAGTGGCATCTTTGGGACATACATTTCTGATTACCTGTGTTTGAAGGCAACATGTTTATAATGTTTTTACATACTGATAACTTTGATGTTCAAACAAAATTAGCATTTGTAAAGGTGGTAAGACAGGTTTGATTGTCATTTCAGTTACCATGAATGAATAGATGTTAGTTTCAGAATCTTCACACTGGAGGCAAATAACTTCTCTTATTTTGTCCCATAGGAATGGGCTCAGACTCTAGAGCTTCTTGATGGGGGCAGTGCTGTGATATGCACTGTGGAGAGAGGAGTTTCATCATATCTTTTCTTTCAAGATTTCAAATTGGAACTGACAGGACCAATGGTCTCCGTAACTGATGTTGATGTAAAGGTCAGCTATATGTCTGATACAGAAGGATATTTATTCACTAATGAAAAATATGTGGACATTTGGCAGCAGATGCTCAGTTTCATGCTTACAAAAAAAAATATTATAGCTTGAAGTTACTGTAGATTTTTAAATTTTAGTGTGTTGGCTTACAGTAAATACTTGATGAATGAAATATTGTCGAAAACAACAACAACAACAAAAATGGATAGATCAAATTCTTTGATTTACTAGTTGAGGCACAAATGTTTTAGTTTTAAAATGATTGTTCTTTAACCATTAAATATTTCAGAGGTTTGACCATCAGGACACTGCATACTGATGTATTTGTCCAGGCTGTGTCAGCTGTCATCAAATATTTAAAAAATATGAAAAATGAGTCATGAAGAAATGATTTAATTTCATACAATGCAAAGCAGTGGCCAGGAGTGTTCGGGCTGAAGTTAACCCTGTGTAGACTTCAACCTCCTTAGCTTGGATGATTTTGTTCTAAGTTTCTGTGGTCTAGTCATGTATTTTGATTTAAATTTTAAAAAAACAAAATGAAGATATGGATTTATTTTTAATTTTATTTCAGAATTCCCAGAGAGACAATTTGAGCTTGGGAAAGGAGGAGTATTTAGTGGAAAAAACTTCAGGTGAGTGGAAATAAATGAAACTGGATAGCTACAATTTGATTTATAAAATAGTCATTATTGAAAACCAAATGGGTCTACATGTATCTGTTATACAAAATGCCAATTTAAAATACAGTGGTCCCCGCCTAAGAACCTGGTCCCTGGAGACAATGAAAAGCGGGTTCTCAGGTGGATGGGTTCTTAGGTGGATTGAAAAGTTGCACAACCTGCCTGACCACAGCTTGTTTTCACAACTATGATTAGTTGATCGTTACTGTTAGTTAAAGATTTATCTATGCCAATAAGTACATGTACAACCATTTTCCCCGTGTGTGTGTTGTTGTATCTAACAATTCCAGATCTTTCTTAGCGTAGAGTTACACCATAATCTAAATCAATAATGCCCAGTGTTTAAACATGCAGTTAGTTTTCACATAACAATACCTGTATTATTGTTGAATGAAACCATATTACTTTGTCATCCTACGGATAATTGCACGCACTATGAGTGACTCAAGTGTTTACAGACCGACTGAAGAAGTATGAGCAAAGCAAGTGACCAGACTGGAGGCTAAACTTTACACCTCTTTATGCATAGAATTAATCACAAGTGCTGTCCCGCATGTTGCCAAACAGAGAATTGCTTATGGATTGGTCCTCAATGTGGCCTGATTATGCAGTCATACATCAACCATCACTTGTGCTTCTTTGTCAATCTGTTCCTCCTACTCCCATTCCTATTTTACTGCCCATCTAGCACTGTGTGTTTCTCCCAAGTGGACAATATGGTGTGATATTACACTATAAATACTTGTGTGTCTTGGCCCGACGCCGGTGGATTTTGTATTTGGGAGCAGATTCCTAGAGGGATAAATTATAGAGAAAAAATTCCCTTTTCGCAGCAGAGGCAGGCTCTTAGGTGGACCAGGTCCTTAGGCGAAGACCACTGTATTGAATTTTTTATCTTCATACAACAAGCAGTTGAAAGAAGCAGCAAATTACTTGAAAACTCACATGTTGAGACATCTAGGACTATGACTCAGAATGCATGCTTCTGATTAGCAAAGGCTCAGGCAAATATCTTTTGCTGTAAATGCAACGTATATTCCTCGGAATTACAGATCCCTTGATGTCACAATGCCTCAGACAAAGCTTGGGGCCCTGAATTAATTTCTCAGTAATCTATATCTCCTTCATGCATACCTCGAACAAAACCACACAGTCATCGCACAGATTTTGCTGTTGCATGGGCTGTGTAAAATGTTATTATATGTAGCCAAACATAGCTACAGTACATGCACATGTTGCTGAAGCTTAATTTCTTTGTCAATCCCTTATAATTATTTTCTGTTGTAAAATTATGTGGCTCACCATTCAACAAAGCATACTAGGATGGGTGGCAAGTGCCAAACATTGGTTGATGAAAGGGAACAGTCATCATTGGCTGCTCAGAACAGGATAGGTGAAAGAATACAATATTTTATTATACATGTAGTGCCTTATTGAGGAGGGGTGGCACACTTAACTGCTTTTTACAGTAGCATTTGTTCCTTTTCTCTCTGTCCCACAATTCATCAATCATGAGTGACATGAGTCAGCGTCAATTTAATACTGCCCCCTCCTCATACATAATCATGAATTACAATTGCCTCGCAGCCAGTCAAAATGAGACGTGTGTCAGTTTTTCATCATATGGGGTTTTTGGTATCATGTGAAGCTCATTTCATAACCTTTCAGATGGTGAAAAAAGTTTTGAGCTAGCTTTATTCTAGCCAGAGATTGCAGTTTAAAAAGACAAGCCGGTACCCCCCAGCAATGACCGAAATTCTGAGAAAATCATGTTTAAATCAACGGTCTAAAGCATAAATCTCCATACTTTCCTTCCATTAAAACCCGATTTTAATGAGGAAATACATATTCATAAATCGAGGGTAAGACCGATGCTTTCATGTTCAGAGAAGAATGCACTTTTGATTTCTAAGGTGAAAAAAAAAAAAAAATGGATGTCTGACCCCCCTCCTCACACTCAACGCCCAATTTCTCGGTTCTAGCCCAGCGACCTAGGTCTCATTTTAACTGGCTGCGAGGCATTTGCTTGATTCCTTGAAAACAGGAATCTTTTCCCTTCAGCCTCTCCCATCAGTCTGCCTTTCACTTATAAATCATTACCAGCAATAATTAAGGTTTATGATAGAGATGGGATTTGAACTAGAGAAGGGAAGCATGTAGAAAGAAATGTAGATCATGTACAAGGAGAGGATGGGACGGGGAACAAATGCTTGTGTACCTAAGTCCTGTTGTGATCTTGCAAGGTTGGATGTGGTTTGTACACCATGCTGTTGCTTCACATCCCCTTTCATCCTGTTAGTGTTATCATCTTTTTCTTAGATGTTGCTTCCATGGAATTGAAGTGCGTCAATTAACACAAACAAATCCAATTAGCAAGAAGAGGAGAAACTATTGCACATAAAAAAAAACAAAAAAAAAGGACAGGAGACAATGTTATTTGTACAGTAGGCTTATCACATTATCGGTAATGTTTGAACTGTGGAAGGTTTTGCTCATGGTTTGATTCTTATCTCTTTTTTTTTTTTTTTTTGGTGGCAATTAATTCATGTCTCAAATTATGCATTCCTCAGTCAAACACTTTCCAATTCCCGGAAGTGTCTGAGCTGTCCATGCACAATTTTGTACATTTCTTGCTACTGATACTGATTTATGTTTTCATTTTTTTTGGGTATTTTTCACATCACCAATGCTGTTGGTAAAAAACCATATTGTTTTCATCGTAAATAAATGTTTTTTCAGGAGTGTTAAGTTGCTATTTTGAATATCAGATGCTAGAGTCACAGTAGAATAAATGAAATAAACATCACACTCTTACATTTGTGAATGTGGCAAAAGATTTGACTTGTCCCTTGAAAATGACACCCATCGTGAATGATACTTTTGTTTGTCATTTTCTTTTTTCTTGTTCACAGGAGGTAAAAATACATTATGAATATACATGGCACAGCATGGGCCAATGAATAAAACAAATTTGAACTACCTGTAGGAAAAAGAAAATATTTTTGGAAAAGTGTATTTCGTGATGTGTAATCAAAGTACCAGTACGTGTACAGAAACCCATAATCTTTTATTATCCCAGTCTGTCCTCTATAGAATTTATACGTATATATAAACCTGCATTTCTTTATATTAATATATATGAACATGGTTTTCCAAGATATGCAAGTGCACAGTTACAACATTTATTTTCAAATACATTATCTCATTATATGTACATGATAATAAATTATGTTTTTTTTTTTTCTTTGTTTCAGTTTCCAGTGTTTCTGGGAAGTTCAAGAATCATTTGGAGAAGGTGGCTGTTTACTCACCTCTCTCTCGGGATGATCTCTGAGTTTAGCATGAAGTTTTGAAGCATTGTTGTGAAACTGTCTGTGTATGCAAAAAAAGTATGCATATATGTGTAATCCAAAATATTGAGAATGTGTTCAGATGTGTAGATATCATCATTGCAAACTTTGATGAAGACGTTTATGATGCATGATACTGTTATCAGTGTGACATAGGATGACTTGCAAGAATCATTTTTGTGCTGTGCCTTACATTAATCTCAGTTCTCTTACAACTACATGTATAAATTGTTGAATGAAAAAAAAGCTTTACTTTAGAAATCTAACAGTTACCAAAGGGGAGAAGTAGAGTAAGAAAACATGCATTGATAAGTGAACTTTCAAAATAATTTATCCAGGAATATTATCAATCCAGTGGCACACAGATATCCTAATGGTATGTGAAATTTATGAGCAATTGAAGTCAGAGAACATTGATGACTGATAACTGTTTTCAGAGTGGATTTTAATATTACTAATGACATGTACACATGTATTATATTACTATTGTATGACATTCTGAAAATGTGAAATATGTTGGTCATGAATGAATAAAACTATATCCGTCTCATGTAAGTTGTTCTGTAGTATAAGACTGCATTTAGTTTTGTGTATTGGTATTCATGGTGTTATTGAATACACACTGTCCCATGTTCATGATTGAATGAAAAGTGTGTTTAATGTTTTTTATTTTTTAAATTTTATTTCATTCCATTTGAAATTACTACATGTTCTATAAATGTGCTTGGTGTTTGTGCCATTCAAAGTATTAAAGGGAACCATTTAAACATTTTATTCTTTTATTCTTTTTTTTCAGTTCTGACCATGTAAAGTAAAAGTGAAACTGTCATAAAAAGTACCCAGTAAGCAATATGTGTCAGGCATTATTGTGTACTAATATCTAACTTCAGAGCTTTCATCAGATCTGGTTGTATACATGCACAAAAATAAACACAGCACAATTAGGGAACAAGATCAAAGGGTATTTTTATGAAAAGAAAGATGCTTGTGGAATTGGCACTGAAAGAAATGATAACAAAAATTATTTACATGTACCATCTGGATGTATGTACTTGTAGAGAGCAAGAATTTTGCATTCTACTATATTTTATGAATGTACATACATGTATTTACTTGACCCATTAACATACATATCTTTGTAATTCATTTAAAGGGAACAGGAGTTCATTCCACATTTAATTCACATCACACACTGGTGTATGGGCTTTTTATTACATATTTTTTAAACTACTTGTATTAATTGGATTTATCTAGCTAGCGGTTGGGCTGTTGGACTCAGGATCTGAAGTTCCGGGTTTGAATCCTGACAGGTCCCAACATTTTGTCCCTGGGAAAGGCAATTTACACCAAGGTTTGGATGGGTACTCGACTATGGACAAAGACTAATATTGATATATTGATAAGGATTTTGAGCACCTAACAGGCAGCTGCACTGTATGCTTCCCAGGAAGCTGAGAAGGTTTAAGAGTGTCTTGTAAGGGTCTGTCGGGGTAACACTAGACCGTAAAGCACTTAGACTTAGAGCCTGAAATTACCAGGATAAGCACTATATAAATATATGTGTTATCTTTTTTTATTATTATTATTATTGATTTATCTCATGATTATACAGTGTAACTGTAAGCCAACAGTAGAATGTATTTTAAATACTATACTGGATACAGTCTGTTTTTTCCTCACTTTCAATTTTCAACTATGGCAACTTGCATTAAACTGTAGGTCCTTAAGTTATCTGCAAATACATGATATGAAAAGTTAAATAAATGGTAAATTTCCTGTTTAACAACACTCTGAATACATATACAATGACATATACATGTTCACATAATTACAGTTTAGAACATTCCCTGGTTGTTCCCATACTTAAATTGGGGCTTATGCTGCTGCTACTGCTAAGCATGATTTCTAGCTTCATTTTTCAGCTGATTGTTAAAACTCTATGCAATATATTAAAAGTTGCTCAATTATGCACAGGTGCATATGACATGTAGGCTTATCTGGCTCACAATTTTTATGGAAATCATATACTGTCACAAGTATTTGATTTACTCATTGTTAAAATTTTCATTTAAAATTTCAGTTTTTGTGGACTCTTTGTGATTGTGAACTAGGGATGAAGAATTTTCTTTTTCTCAAGAGCTACTTTGTCATAGGCACGGATACTGTACTAAAGAGATGCTCCATTTAATGACAGAGTAATGATACATAAACTGTAAGAGCAACATCACTATACTAAAGTACATGTAGAGAAACCAGGACACCAGGTATGTTCACAATGTCAAACATTTATTATAATGAGATAAAGAGATAGAAAAAAAAACAAAACATCAGACAACATGGACATATGCAAAGAAAAATGTGTATTTTTATCTCTTTTTTTTTTCCTCTGCCAGAGTCAGTTTCATGAATAAATACATGTATGATTTTTTATTTTTTTTTTTTTGTGGACTTCACCTTATACTTAAAACTTATTAAGTTATATTATTCTCTGTGGGCTTTAACTTTGATAGCTAATGCAGCAAGGCAAACTTTTTTTTTTCTTTTTCCCAATAATTTTCCATTACAAATAAAATGGATGAAAGAAATGTAATTCAGAACTCTATTACATGTCATTTGTTTATGATGTCTCGCTGTATTCACACTTCCTGTATCATGTACATGCACTTGTCATCTATAGGCCTTACCTTAAGAGCCCTATTCATCCCTCAAATAATGGATTTTAAAGCTTCAGAGTATGATAATTTTTATTATTTTTTTTTTTGAGTCCACTTGAAACCAACAAGACAGAATATGTGGACTATTCCACACACTGCAGAATAATATTAATAAGACAACAAAATTTTAAAAAGATCACTGCTGCTCTGACTCTAAGTTTCCCGAACAAAGCAAGTGATTATAAGTCTGCAAAGCAGAAGAGTACAACACTGTATAACTAATATCCTAAGATAACATTTTAATTTGCTGCAGTGCAAGCCATCTAGAGTTAATTTTAACGCAGAAATATATTTCAATCATCACTGCAAGAGACCAATTTTTCATGAAATTATGAAATTATATATACTGTATATTAACAAATCAGACAAGTAGCTTAGTAAATGAACAACAAAAATTTCGGAGCATTGTTGGATGGTAAATTTCAAGACAGGTTGCCAAAAGTAATTTTACTAGATGTGAATTACTGCTACAGTATATATATTAGAATATAAACCCATACACACCCCTGTACATAATGTACATGAAGGGACATGTATCAATTTAACCATTCTTATTCCTCCCAGACATTAAAAAAATCCACAGAAATAATTTCCCAGAGGTTTTTGAAACATGACTTCATAAAGCTGTTTCAAAACTTCTAAATCACATTTGCTTATTTTTAAACTTCATCACTAATCAGTAGTTTTGACAGTGAAAATTTTCATTTTCTTCTTTGGTGCACATATTCAGCAAACACACCAGTTTTAGCCATACATTCACAGATTACATTTATAGAACATTTACTGGAAAAGGAGATTCTTCTGTAAGGGAACTGTTTGGCTGAGATGTAGAGTCTGTTTCTCCCGGTGAAGGAATGGAAGCCACAGCTGCTTGGATTTCTGGGGAAAAGTCTGAAGTGAGAGTGGCAAAGGCTGAATTTGTGGAGGCAAAAGAAGTCCCTGGTAGTTTGGGGACGGGACAGTCCGACACACCTGATCCACAGGACACCAGCTGAGGTAGGCCAGACAGCACTGAGTTTGGCAGGAGGGAATCCACATCCATGCACATATCTTGTTTAAGTAATGATGTGGACATGGTTACTGCCCCTAAGGCTCCTGAACCTCCTGTTTCAAGGGAGGTAATGAAACTTGGCAACACAGGAGATGGGGGGTTAGCTCCTCTCATTGATGAAGTGGATGCTGAAATACTAACACCAGATGATGGACCATGTAAACTCTGAGCAGAACCGTCAAAGTTTCCCACAAGGGTCAAAGATTCAGAATCCAGATTTCTAGTTGAAAAATTTGGGAAAATTGAGCCAACTGAAGGACTGTCTGTGAAAAAATCTGGTGTCATTGGTCTGTCAATGAGATGTGGTGAAAATGATGCAAACATAAGAGTACTTGCAGACTGTGACCGGTTCAGTCCAGGGGGTCGAGGAAAGTCTGACATGAGATCAAAGAGGGAATCCTCTGTCAGGGATGTATCCATGTCACTCAAGTCTTTGGTGGTTGCTGATAACATGGGATTGCCTCCTTTGCGAGTATGAGAGCTGTCATTATACAAACTGGTCTCCGAGCCAAGGGATTTGATGAGTAAGTTTTCAGCTGTGCCAGGTTCTGGCTCAAGAGGAGCAGGTAGGATATCATTTCCAATGTCATGTGTAATGTCTGAGTTGACTGTGGCTTCAGTTGTAGCATTTTCTGCCTGTTCAGCTTCTTCAGGTGTCATTACAAGAACATGGTAGGAGTTCTTAAGTTGATTTTCTTGCCCAATATCCATTTTATAATCATTCGGTTTTACTTTCCCACTAGTTGATTCGTTTATGATTCTATGATCAGTGCAGCCATGCTTTTCTTCCAAATGTTTCTTAATTTTAACGGCACTCTCCAGCACCTCCCCACAAAGGAAACAAAAAAATCCTCTCATTCCTTTGTGACGTTCAACATGCTTCTGGATGGCCAGTGGATAACTTGTCTGAAAGGAACACACAGGACATGAAAATCTTTTCTGTTTCAAGTGCTTACTCTTGGCATGTGAAATAACCTCTGAAGGATAGAGTGCTTTAAAGGAACACTGAGAACATTTGTAAGGTTTAAATTCCTGATGTCGCAACAACATATGTTTCGATAAGGAAGACGCATGGCGCGTTTGAAAGCCACACACCCAACAAATTTGACTTTTCTGCTCAGAATGTTTCTGCTTCAGATGCTTCTGCAATGATCTTTCATATACAGATTTAAATTCACATCCTTCATGAATGCAAGTGAAGACTTCCCCTGAAACAGCAATAAAGGGAAAAAATACAAAATAAAGACAAGGAAAACAATCTAGACACAAAGAAAACAGAAATATATGTCATGTACTTGTTATGATGTACTAGGTGTACCAATGAACTACAATGTAGCACAGGATCTTTGATGGATGAAATTCCTCTCATGTAATTACATATAGGCCTACTGTATGAACAAAATAATCATTCCAATTAATGAGCCTATTAATATTTAATCCTTGCCAAGCAAAATCAGACTGTTACAATGCTCAAAATTTTTAAGTTGATCTGAGAGATATTTACCGGAAAACATGGAATGATATTAACAGATTCCTCATTCACATGAACTAGTAGTATGTATGTGGTGTTTGGAGAACCTGTCACATTGCGCACATTTTCAGTTTTGACTATTTCCTGAATTGTAATGTGCTGTATGAAGTTTAGAACTGTTTAGAGAAACTTAAGGTTACTTTAAAAAAAGCATGTTCAAATTCAAAGCTGCTCCTTTATTATTATAGGACAACTATTTACCATCTGACAACAATATGCTTCCACACTAATCACAGTGCTATATTATAATTTTCACCATCAGATCAGTACTGTTTTCCAAAAAAACACCTACATGTAATAAGACCATTATTATTTATTAACTCAGTGGCTGGGATTGATGATAATGGATATCTGGGTTGGAGTTCATCCCCGTCAGCATCTTGATTTAAGATTTAATTTCCTTGACATGCTAGATACGTCTATCTTTCTCAGATGCTAAAGTAACCATTCTATCACCCATATACAACATGTAGAAATAAACATCGATAACAACCAACACACTGAAAAAAATGGTGGCAGTGAGATTATCAATGACGGTAGACACTGACCACATGATCTTTGATCTCACTCAAACTTGTCCCCGAAAGATATGGTCAATTGAAAGAAGCCAGATTAGTCTAAAAATGGGGGATCAAATTGTAACATAAATTGTAGGCTTTATATGATAAAGAGAAGAATGGAAAAAGTCAAAGTTCAAGTTTCACTTCCTACCTGTGTGTTTTCTTTTGTGTTCTTTCAGAACTGTCATGTTTTTGGCAACGTAGTTACATTCCCCACAACAAAGCTTATTGCTTTCTTGGGCACCTGCAATATCTGTCAATTAAAAAAGTTATCAACAAGAAAGTTCATAAAAGGAGGAACACAATTTGAGCTATGCAAGGCTACCAACCTCTCACAATTTTTGTTCAGTAATGAGCAAATTAGTAGTTTGAAGCATAGATTAATTAGTAAAGAGTTTGTAATTCCTTGTGGGCACACATAAACATATATATTTATATATTTTTTTTTATTACACACAAAGTATTGGATGTACTTATGTAAGACTAACTGCACACTTTGCAACCTTGTCCCCACATTTAGATCTCGTTGCATCATAAAAGTGACAAACTTTTTCCTGTTTTGAAAAAATGTCATAGAAAAGAACTGTAGTTTTTTCTCCTGTGACAATAATATCGAAAGAAGAAAAAGAATCACGATTTTGACAAATTCATATACATGTAGCTGGCAGCCCTACATATGACTATCAATGTCGCAAAAAACAATGTCAATACTGACCCAAAGAGAAATGAGTAAAGTTTTGCATTAAAAACTGAATTTACAAAAGGTCAAAATTTCATGTAAAAGAATAAAACTAAATAAATGTTGCTAAATAATAATAATAATTATATACAAAGTATCAAGATTTATATTCTCTTTCAAGATACTGTAAGTCTAATATAATTTTTCAGTCACAACTATAAATGAACCTTGGAATGAACTTATATATATAATATATCATGTTGGGGAGATCTGAAGCAACATGTCTTTCTTATAGGTATACCCTTATAAGTATAAGTATTATAATGGTGGTCCTTAAGTGTATCTTAACATTACAAATTACCAGACCTGCATGCACAGAGGTCATGTGCTTGTCCAGCATTTCCTTCTTCCAAAATTGCAGGCCACAGATACTGCAGGAGACTTTATTCTTTTCATGCATGAGGAGATGCTGCTTCCATTCTCTTCTCCAAATGGTAGAAAAAGCACATGGCTTGCAATCAAATGGTTGTCCATCATTGTGAGAGTTAAGATGTCGAAGCATTAGCTTGTCAGACTTGGTTTTATGAGAGCACAGTTTGCAGACATAAAAAAATTCTTTTTCAACATTTAAAAGATGGCATTCTGCATTCAGTTTCTCCTCTTCACATGCACCTTGTTGTAATACTTTAGTTACATCAAATCCATTTAGTACAGAGGACTGAAAATGGTTTCTACTGGCATCAGGACATTTGGCAGATACATCAATTGTAGTGACTGAATCTGCCAAATCTGTGGTGCAATTTGCTGCTGTGGCTATGACTTGCTCTTGCTTGAGTTTTAAAGGGTAAACTTTTTCTGCTTTTTGTAGACTTAAGGTCTGAATTTTGTAATTGTTGTTATCTCGAGTGTCATAGATAGCAGTCTGACATGATTTGTCAGTTAGCATGGTTTTCACTGAGTACTTATAGTCCTCCTTTGAAGATGCCTGGCTGCTGACAGATAAGGAGCTATCATCTAATCTCTGAGATGATTGTTTTGTTGACAGTCCAGTAGAGGTATAGCCACTTAGTGTTAAGAGAGACTTCAAAATACCCTCTGGTACGATACTTCTTAACTTCACATTAGAAAATATTTCTGTCTTACATTGTCTTAGACAATCTTTCAAAGAAGTCAAAGCTTGGTAATCCATCTTGCTGCATACAAAATATTCAAAGAGGTCACAGCTCTTGATAAAATCTGAGCCTTTACATGAGCGTATGTGAGATTTCACTTTAGATGCATACAAATCTTGATCAAACAGCCCATGGCATGTCCAGCATACTTTACATGAAGTCATTTTATATCTAGTGAGAATTTCATTTACATACGAAAAACAAATTTCCAAGCACAATGATAGTTCACATAACGTAATTGTTGTTTCAATCGTTGAGCATTCATCGCATATCCTTACTGACAGTGTGTACAAAGTCCTATGGAGGGATGATATCCTTCCACCAAATACATGTGATTTCCATCTGAGGGGAAAAAAAAAGAAAGAACATAATACTTCTCTGAACATCATCATGAAAAATAAATTCATGCAATTAATTTGTGATTTTACTATAACTTAAAACCATTTAAATCTTTTTATAATGTAAGTCAAATGCCAAATGATTATGATGTCTTCCTTTTTCTGTTCTTCAAAACCTTGTTTTTGACAGATATCTATGAGGTCTAAGTACTTTTTAAACATGAAATGAATCACTATATTGTCACTGTTGGGCTCCAACCGTTTAACTCCAACATTAGGACAAATCATTTTTTTCGCTCAAACTGCAGTGCACCTTGTATTACACAGTAAATGCATGTGTAAATATCTTGTGAAAATATTTATTAGAAATGCCTGAATCTGCACTGTGATCTAATCACATTTGACCGCCTATCTGTCATCTCTGCCGCGCTAACCGTGTATCTGCGCATGGGGAGGCGATCGTCGGCTGGTACCTTATTGCTGTTCATTTGTGTTTACCAATATTCGCAGAAACAAATTCAGTTGTCATGGTGTATCATGCTCTTTGGATGCAATTCGAAATTAATCCACCCTCTCCTAAGAACTTTCAACAGTGGTTTCAACAGTTTTAAAAAAAGTGGGTGTCTGCATAAAGGAAAAAGCTTAGGGTGACCACAAGTTTTGGAAGAATAAGTCGTGAGAATCTGCGCTAGCTGAATTTAAGAGGAGCCCCTGGAAATATAGATCAAGCTACCTGTGAGCCTGCAATTCCTCAATCCAACACCTAGCGTGCTAAGACGACGTCTTCATTTTATGCCTCATTTAGGCACTTACCAATGTCAAGAGGCAGATGGAATTTTGCTATTTGATGTTGGAGATGATGGAAGTGTTAAATAGCAACTGGGTAAGAAAACAACTGATCATTGCCAGAGAAATGACATGACCATAGCGCCCCGGTGGCAGCTATCAAAACTTAGAAAACTCCTCTTTCAAATGATCACCGACTCATTCCATGATGGTGCTTTAGAACTGTGACTATGCGTCATGAATTTGGTTAATTCTTTTTCAATTACCTAGCTCTATATCTAAATTAAAAAAATTTCATCTTTTTTAAAATTCTGGTGCTAGAATCTAGCAACGAAATACAAATTTGTGCCTAATTAAAAATTTGAACTGAGTTTTGCTCCACAATTCAATTTTTCCAAGATTAAAACAGTTTCATCATAGTGCAGAGAGGTGGAAGCTGTTATCATTTTGATAAACTGCCACTAAATTTTAATGATTGCTGACTACATACTATCCTGTCTGTCATAAAATGCTGTGCTTACACAACTGTTGAGGAAACATTTTTTTTTTTTTTTTTTTAAGAGTTCAAAGGCAAGATTTTAATAATGTTTCCTGCTGATATCTACAACAAATACTCAGTAATCTGATGGGTTTGCAGGGTGGATTGGGGGAGGGGGGGTTTAAGGGGAGAGTTGTCGAGCATAGTTTTCATCGTAGGCCTGATGTACCCATCCCTTGTTTTCACTTGAACCAAGATAAAATTTGTGACTGTCGTCTTCCAGTTGCTCTGCTCTTATAGATATTGATATCTTGATCTATAGACTAAATTTTGAAATGTATCTCTAGATCTAGATCTCGATTAGATCAAACGCCTTTTTAGGCTAAATTATCTAGGAGACCAGCGCTGATTTGCTGGGCTGCTGGAGGCGGTGGTTGTTACACGGACACAGCGTTGCAGATAACATAAAACTTTACCGATAAATTTGTGAAAAGAACAATATATCTAGATCTAGATCTGATATGCTCCAAAGTCTGTGTTGAATTTTGAATTTTCCTTTAGGCATGCTGGTACACAGAAACTTTCGTTTTGCCTTGCCATATCACTGAATAGGCTCAAGTTTACATTAGAACTTACTGAAAATAATGATTTTAAATTTATTCCCCTTGAAAATCCTCTCTCCTCTTCCGATCTAAAAAAAAACAAAAACAGAACATTGCGTCTGGCTGCAAATTACAGCAAAGGTAAACAACATCAACAGTGTTGCATGTTTTCAGTAAACAGAGAACTAGAATACACTGTTCTGATAAACTCATTACTGTATTAATAAGAATGTAGGGTTTGTTAACTTTTCTAATAATATGTATATATATATATATATACATGTATATTAAAATGATAATTGTCTAAAACATCACGACGAGAAAAAGCTGTGTGATTATTACAGTGAGGGAAGAAGGAGAACCTTGTTCATCAGACCATAAATGAGATATATATTCAGTTATAAGGTGTCAGATACCATTCCCTTAAGGAAGAATCTGAAAAAACAGTATTCAAGCCTTTGATTTTATTCCCTTACCAAATGAACTAATAAATCAATTAAGTTTTGGATTACGCCCCCCCCCCCCTCCACCTTCGCATGGTCTTGCATCAAATATTTTGAATGTAAAAACGAATTGATATAACGTATCAAAAATACGACAACTCTAACCATCGCAAGAACAGCCGCCACAACACAAAAGGCCTAGCAATAGAGGAGTTGGCCAATTTAGACTGGGCCTAGTTAAGGGAGCTCTCTTACTTGGGAGGAAATTATTTTCGATGCCAGATTTTTTGCTCCCAGAGTTCCGTCCGCGACGAAGATGATGTCATCTCCGTTGAAGTTTATTTCTGGTACTGTTATCTGAAACAAATCAAATACAGCCTTTGAAAATAAACAGAGTTTCAGACGCAAGCATATTACTGTCATGAATTAATTCAAATGTAAGATATTTCCACTAACGCTACCAGTTCACTATTGTAGCGCAAATTCGAGAATACCTGATCTCGGGATTTCCCGAAGATGACGTCACTAACGTAAACCTTTGCTCTGAATAAGCTTGTGTTGATGGTTGTGAACCTAGCCCAACTCACCCCAGTGTGGCATCCCCTTGTGTTATCTTTCCAAACCATAGCCAGAACTCCTTCTGCTACCGTTATTACGGAACAGGAAATCAATGTTTATGCCTTAAACCCCAGAATTTTTAGGTAATTATGGACAGTGACGATGGTTTTATGGATGGAGGTGAGTCTGATGGCTCGCATATCCTCACTGACAACGATGACGAAGACGAGCTGCCAATGGATATGGAACCTCCTGAGTCGTCAACAAACGAAAGAAGAGAGGATGATGATTTTACATATGAAGTACTTACGGCAGATCAGATTGTGGAATTTATGGTTGATTGTATAAAGGAGGTCAATGCAGTTGTGCAGGTAAATATATTCACATTTTTATCCCACATAATTCCTCAAATCAGTGATCATATTATTTCGTCGATGTCTAGTATTGGAACCAGACACCAGAGTGACCTAACCCAAGTATGCAGACTAGAGCTAGAATCTAGATCTGTTTTTTCAAACTTCAGATTCTAAATAACAAAGGACAAGTTCAGAAGATGTGTAATCTTTGATCTATGATTCTGAATTACATGACTGTCACCATGAATGTAACAAGGAATGATCAGATCCACACAGCCAAGGACATATGTTTCAAAATGAAAATGTGTGAATTCAAGCTCTTGTTTGATTTACATTTCAAACTCACAAATTTTTTAGTGTGTAACTGGCAGACTGTCAGGTATGTAGAACTATCAAGTGGATGTTAAGTGAGCGTGGCAAGCCTGCAACATTGTGAATATCTACTGACAGTTTAGTACTGATGGAAGTACTAGTCTGACTAGTTCAAATTCATTCAATGCCAAATAAAATTTTTCTTTTTGTCAACATGTCCGTCCCTCCGATATTAATTACTTAATATTTCTGGCATTATTTCCCAGTGTTGTTTGCAATAAATTTTGAAGAACCTGATCATGTTATCAGAGCATGGATGGAAAGGCCAATGTCCTCATCATTCAGTTTTTAATGATCACAACAGAAAATAACAAAACGGCTTGACATATAGATCTAGTATACATAGAATCTAGAAAGCCTAGAGATGTTTTTTTTTTCATCTGTATTATTATTATTACTGTTTATTATTATGTAAAAAGCATAATATAATCAATAGTCTGTTAGCCTGGAGTGGAAAAAGTAGTGCTCTCATTGAGTATCTTCACATGATTTAAAAACAAATAAAAAGAAAGGCATTCTAATATTGAAGTGAAAGGAACATGTTTGGACATTAAAAAGCTGTACACGCTGCTTGTTTTAGATTGGCCCAGTCGTTTAATAAGATGGATTGAAGGTTGAGCACCTCAGCTGAAGAAAACTGATCATGACATGAGATGGAGCTATGATAGGGTGTGACATGCATGACCAAAGTGCTATTTTTAGAACAAATTTCTTATTTTCCCAGTTAGGCCTGTAAGTTTTGGGTACCCAAGGCCTTATTTATTTATTGGCCCCATTTCCAGAAATTCAGTTGTGTGCACTGAAATCATCCATCTGTGGGTGTCAGTCCTAACCACACATCTGTTTCGCACAATGTGTCAGGCTGTTACCATGCCTAGGCAAAACTGTCATAACCCCATAGTTATGTTGTGAAACTGAATGAAATCCCCACTTGAGACAAAGCTGTCCCAAAAATTTGATTTCCTATTTTTAAAGGCCATTCAATATCAAGATCTAAATCTATAAATGTCAAATGAAAGAGGGATGTAGGAGCAGTTTGCAAACTTCTGATCATGTCATGCTTTTATTTTTCAATCACTTTTGGCGTACTCTTTCGCAGTTTTGTGGTAGAGCACAGATTTGATTTAGAGTAGATTTAGACTTAGTCAACTTCTGTTTGCTAATACTATAAATCATCTATTTTTGGTGTAAACACAGTGAAGGGAGAGGGTGTGGTCTGTATATTTTCCACTACAGCTCCATAGGAATGATTAAAACCAATTGTTTTTTTGCTCAGTATCTTTTCAGATAAAGATTTGATGTCTAGTTTCTTTCAGATATGGGCACTTCCATATGTTATGAACTGACATTTCAGAAGATTTTTGGCCTTTCATCCACTCATATCTTTGACTGGTATCATGATGTAGAATACAAATTTGCTGTGATGAAGTTATTATATGGACCTGTAATCCAGTTCAATTTGACGGAATTCCATTGAGTAATTGTGGAGTTATGGTTCCAAGAAGATTGTGTGATGGTCTGACCTTTTAGGTACCTGAAGACAGGGTCCAATTGCTCTGAAGTTTGAAGAGCTAAATTTGTCATCTCTCAGTGAGATGGACGAGTGTTGGACTGCATATAAATAGCAAATTCATAACAGTTGACTGATTTGCCACCGCATGGTTTAGCATTTGGTGAGTGTGATGGACTGACGCCGCTGAATAAATGCCTATAAACATGACTTTCTGTAGATAAATCAACCATTCATTCCTTCAAGAATCATTATATGAGGGATTAAGATCGACAGAAACCTATTAACATTATAATATTATATGAGACCACTAACAATAAGAAAATTGTAAGTACGCTGTATATTGTGCAAATATAACCATAAACTAATCAAACCAGCAATAGGGATTTCATTTTTATTGCCTATATTTAGGGCTGTTTTGACATAAAATAATAGGCTTTTTAAAGTGATCAAATTACATACTAACTGAAATCTCATTCATCTACTAGATGTGTAGAAACTATCTTTTGACAATTATCCAGTGTCATAGTTTTTAATACAATACTCAGTTTGTAAGCTGCTCTGATTTCATTGATTTACCAACTGAAAATAGACTTCTGCCATTGCGAAAAATGCCAGAGCAAATGAGGACTTTGTCATCATAACATCTCTGTTAATCGTTATTACTGGAAAGCAAGTGATACTGATCTGCATAGGTCTTTAAACTGAAACTATTCTCACATCACTGCCTGAGACACTCAAGTGCTCGGCCAGTGTCATGGGCATGATGATAGAAGACAGCATGCAGTAATATTTTTCTTTGTCAGTTTTCATACTGTGCCTGACAGAGATGTGCCTGTTATTACACTGATTACAGCTTATTTCTCCAAAGCTGTGTGTCATTCAGTCTATTACTAGTGTTAGTGACACATTGAAATTGGCATATTGGATGACTGCCTCATAATCAGCATCTACAGAATGAATCTTTTATGATTTGTGTGCGATTCCATCACAATTCCCATCCACGTCTATGACAACACCCTCAATTTCTGGATCATGTGAAAGCATGCATGTTACCTCTGTATTTTTGTCTATCACAAATTTCAAATAGTCCTCAGGACTCGGAACAATCTTCTTTCCTGATGGAACAGCTCACTAGGCCATCTTGACTTCACAACCAACACCACTGATTGCTTCTGTCCCATGAAATGTGACAAATTTATGCAAGCTGATGCTGGTTATGAATTCAAGATGTAACTTCTAGAGATTGCAAAGTTCAATTGGCTCATCTGACAGCTCTCTGAGAGTGTACTTAATCTTTGGTTTGCCTTGTCTATAGACCTTGATTGTTCTGGTTTGAGCAATGCTAGATAATTACGGGCAGTTGATACATTCTTTAATTATTAGACATTCTAGATGTTTTTCTGTGGCTGTTAATCTGTGCTTGAATATTTTTTGGAACAAAGAAAACTGTTAGATAACATAATTTTTCAGAACTGTATGTTATTCCTTTGTTAGGCAAAGCAAAAGAACATTGCTAGTTGATTATAATACCACATTATAAGATAATTTAAGGGATCTGGGACTGTGGTCTTAGTAGCATTCTTGAGATTGTATCCTGTGAATTCATTGTAAGATATTTTTAAATTTTTTTTTTTGTTCAACAAACAGGATTACAAGCTCAGATTTGTGGTTTGTAACAAGACTTAACTTTTTGCAGGGTTTGATTGTAAACTGAGTGAAAGCACATAAATATCATGAAGTATTTCCTGGCACCATTTCAAGAAAGTTTGCAATCCAACTTGTTTAGAAAATGTTTAAAATAAATTTTAAAAGATGAAGACACAATCAATGTATTTTATCCTCATTTTTCTTCAGATTCCAGCCACAATAACACGCATTCTGCTAAACCATTTCAAATGGGACAAAGAGAAGCTTATGGAAAGGTATGTAACCAATGAGGACTCATGATCACAGATTGTTTGTGTTTTAGAGCTTATGTTCACTTCAGTTGAGGAGGCAGTCCAAATTGAGAAATCAGTGGTTTAAAAGTTATTGTCATAATATTATGAGACACATTGCAACTACCTTTAAGTGTGTAATTTTAACAGGGTCTGAAAATGAAAGTCATTAATTCCATGTTTTATTCCTAGTGTTCTCAGTTAAGACCATGTTCTACTACAGAAATCGTATTTCACTATTTCATATGGGTGTTGCCAATCTGTTCAGTAAGTTTGCTAGGACTTGGCAACTTTTTTCACTTGCGTAATAATAACAGTGATGACCATCTTAGATATTTATCACACATCTACGCTGCATGTATCCATTTTTAAAATTTTTTTTTAATCAGTTGTTTGAAATTGGTGTGGAACAACTCAGGACATGCATACATCTGAATAGAGAGGGATTTTCAATTTCATATCATGTCTCTTTATAAAAATGTAACTGACTGGAAAGACTTGCTGATTCTTTCTGTGTTCACTTTTCATTATTTAAAAACTTTTTCTTTATTCAAGTACTAATAAATCAGAATAGAAAAAGGTACTATAGTTTTGCTTTGTACAAATGTTTATCAATCATCCACTGTTTAAAATCAGTTTCACAAATTCTGGCTTTTCACACACAAGTGACAAAATGAAAAGTTCTACGGATTGTTCTGCTTAAAAATAATATTTGTTTGAGAAAATCAATGATAATAAAAGACTTTTTCTCAGTTTTAATTAAAACCAGGATGAAGACGTGAAAAAGAGGTTATTCTTACATTTTCTCACATCATACTAAGGCAATATTGTCTCATATGTACAAATAAATAAGCAAGGAAAACTGAAGTTTTGTTAGTTTGACCCAAAAAAACAAAAGTAATCTTTGTAAGGAAAATTGTCATGGCTTTAACACTGGATTGTTTATAAAATTTCTATGGAAACAGTCAAGCATTATGTGTGTGTTTCTTATGTTTCAAAATTAATGTGAAATTCAGTTCCAAATGCATCTAAAGAAGAGAAGATTAAATGTATACATACTCAAAAGTTTTTTTGTACTTTGTTTGAATTTTATGACCATAAGTTTCATCATTATACTATAGTGGTTACAGTCAGGAAAATGTGTTGTTATTGAAATTACAATCATGTATTTGAGGTGTAAAGTACTACCGTTCACCTATTGAGCTATGTCTTGTAATGGAAGTCTATCTGGCTCAAACAGCATCGATGGTTGCTGGAGAATTAAATATAATATCTGCCCTAATTCCCTGTCCTCCAGATATTATGATGGTGATCAAGACAAGCTTTTTCTAGAAGCACATGTTGTCAGTCCCCATCGCCGTGACACCACGAAAGTGACAAGGGTATGTCTTGATGTTTTCCTGTAAGAGATTTAGATTTTAACACAGTGTTTGCTAGTTTATTATTAAAGTGCATTCAGCACTATTATTCAGATAATAACTCTATGGATGTGAAGAAGCTAAGATTTGCTAGACTTTACAGCCCAAGAACTGTATCTGAGAAGCAGATTTTCTCCAATGTGTTATTTTCTAGTGTGCATAAAGCTTGAACACTTAATGTTAAGAAAGCATGTAAATTGACTGGTAAAGATGAGTCACGGAAAGGATTTTATGTGAAAATGAAAAGAGAAACATTAACTATATCACCAGTTTTGTCATTACTGGTTGCAATTTTAAAGACCCACAGCAGCACAGCTGCAGCAGATGAGGAATGCAGTTGACATTATTGTGTCTGAGTGCCATCTCGTCTGAATCATGATTTTTTATCTCTCTTTTTTTTTTTTTTTCTTTTTTTTTTTCAGCGTTCGGGACGTAATAGTGTTCAGGAAGACAATGTTCTTTGTGAAATTTGTTATTTTTCAAAGGCATTGGAGGTAAGTACTTCAAATTTAGTATCAATACAAAATCTGACCTCTTTACTCTCAACCAATGGTAACTTTTTCTTCCTTCAACGTAAATGTCCATGCTCAAACACACAATCATTTTCATAGGATTGTGAGAAACTTACATATTCTGTTCTCCCTTCATAGTACTATACTTCCATATATGGAAGTATCACGCCAGACCTGTGTGCTTGGGGGCCATGCATTGGCCGGTGAGCGAAGATTGACCATCTCTGCTGGCTCGTTGTGTGCAACTAATGCGGTAATTCAAGGTTGTTTCCACTTGTAATCTAAACCGTGCTTAGTGCCTTCATGTGGTTGGTGTTAGAAAAACAGGCTAAGAAGCAAGCTATCGGGAAGAAAGCAAGAGCCAGAGGGGAGAAAGAACTGACAGAACTTGGGGGGGGGGGGTCCTAGCTGTGTTCTTGGTGGATTCTGAGGGGATTAATCTTTGTCCTGGATGAAAGAATGTTTCCTGCAAAATGTGGTGGTTTTGTGACTGATGGTTTATAAGAAATGTGGGTTGAAAAGTCTGAAGAAATCCCAAATGGCGTCTGTTTCCATGTGTTTCCATGGCAACCATGAAGATTTTACACGTAAAACTACCGTAGAGTAAATGAGCAACACACCTCCAACACGTTTATAGTAGTATTAAAAGAGTTTTCAACTCAATAAAATTGTGGATTTTGGCTTTCACGGCCAACCTTGGCCTTAAAGACAGTCTGAATACAACTTCATTGCTGAAAAATCAAGACCACAGGCTTTATACAGATATAAACTTTATAATGAAAAGTTTTGAACTAGGCAGGATAAATAGAAGGTTTAAATACAAAATCTGAAACAGGTGAGCTCTAAAATGAAAATCAGCAAGTACACTGTAAAAGATGCCACATTCCAACCTTCACAGAGTGAGAGGACAGAAGTAAGCGAAACTTGCTGTAAAGTTGATTTAGTGCCCATAGTGAGAGGGTACAAGTGGCTAATGGCGGGTATCGGATTATTTTAGATTTGGTCTTCAAGAGAGAATGGTCCTGTTGTACCAGTGGCCTGCCTGTGCCAGTTGCCAGTTACCAGTCACAGTAAATTATTCTATCCTCTACTTTTACCCATGATTGTCAATCTAGCAAATATAGAAGAATAATATAGCTCTCACAATGTAAGGAATGTGGTAAAGAAAAATTTGCAACCACAGTGTGGTTTCATGCATGTGTGATACAAATGAAACAAGCACCATAATGAAAGAACAGCTATAAACATCTTGTTAAACATTGAGCAAATGCAAAAGAAAAACTCGGGAATTCAAATGATAGTCAACATAATTTAAAGAAAAAGGAAGTTGGAATTTGTTACGAGCAGTCATCGAGTTTCATCTTGGTTGAGAGCAAGAGGCAAGAAATAGAGATACAGCAAAAAAGTATAGTTACAGTACATGTGTTGTCCTTTATCTTATTTTGCTTTAATGATGAATAGTGTGGTTGTGTTGATTTGGAAATGGTGTGTTTATAAAACGTATAGAAACATTGTAAAATGGCTGGACTGTATGCTACATCAACATAATTGATTGTCATGGAGGAGATGGTGGACGTTTGGCTCTGTAAAAAAAATCATACTTGCAGGAAAAAAATGTCCTTATCAGCTTAATTTTCCTGATTAAAGAGTCATTATCTGTTGAGTCTATGTGAGAATATGTTCTGAATCACCATGTCAAAATATACATTGACTCACTGTTATGTTTCTCATATTTATATCAGATTATTTCTCCAGATTTTGAAAAATAATGATCCAACAAAGGGTTCTTTTTGTAAACAATTTTCGGCATGAGTAACAAAAATACAGTTATAAGAATTATATAGGGCTGTGGCAACACTTTTACTGAAGAGCATGAGTGCAATACAAGTAATGCATGGTCTCAGGATCTGGCACACTTTGAGTTATTATAAGGATTAAAAGTTAGCCCAGTCAGCTGTGGTGCTTTCTACCGAGCTGCCAGGTATCTGACCCCCATTAAGATAGCAGCCTTGCCGGCTTCTCCTTCTCGTATGCCATGGACAAAACCTTCAGTTTGCTTTTTGTATGTGATTAAGTCTTTGTCGATTAAAATGAGAGTCATATTTAATATTTCATATGCGAGCTGAGTTATGGGGTTGGCTCAATTTTGTATAGAGTATTCACTTTTTGTGTTGTTGTTCTAGAATGTATAATCTCGTATTTTTTCAAATTTGGGAATTGTGAGTGTTCATTTTATAACAGAGGATAGATAGATGGATGCTAATACATGTAATCTTAAACAACATTCGATGACATTTTTCTTCAGGACATGAAGGGCCTTGAGTGTGGCCATCGCTTTTGTGCTCAATGCTGGGCAGAATACCTCACTGCCAAGATAATGGATGAGGGTATGGGCCAAACCATTTCTTGTGCTGCGTATGGCTGTGATATTCTCGTGGATGACAAAAGTGTTATGTAAGTAAAACGTTGTGAAAATGTAGTGTTTTTGTGATGGTAAAATAGTAGGGCTAATTCAAAATGCCAGAATTTACACCACAGATCATCACAGTCTTATGGAAACTCCCTCAGCACTGCTGGGATTTTTTTGGTAATTTAAAAAATAAATAAATAAATAAAAGCACTTCAGGAGAGAAGTATGAGAAAACGTTCTGGCACTATCAAATATATTTCTTGTGCTCATGGGAAGAAAGTTGTTTCGAGCCTTTGTATTTATTTATTCATTTATTTTTTTATCTAGCCCTGTGGAAAGTTGCATTTCAGAATGACAAGATTATGACAAAAATTGCATTTGAAACACTAAAACTTGCATGCAGATATCCCCAAAAATTGCTAAAAAAAATTGCAAGTAAAATAAAGAGAAAAAAATCACTTGCTGACCACACTTATTGCAGTATTAGCTGATGAGTCATTTTTATTGTGAAGTTTGATTACACTTTGATGTACAACAATTTCAGTTACAAGAGTATCAATGAAAGATCCATGAAACATCTGATATATGATGTTTCATTCCTTTTTCTTTTTCTCATAAGCGTCCCCACACCGGTGTCCACTAGAGAGTGGTTTCACAGCTAAAAATGAATTATAAAAATGATATTGCCAGTTATAGATCAATTAGGGGACTGACAAGAAAATTAATACCAGAAACTGCTTTGCACAAAATGTCAAAAGTTCACTTGCCACAAACTTGTTATAAATCTCATGGCATTTTATGTTTTGCGCATAAGAATGAAAAAAAAAAAAAAGAAATCAGCAATCTGTTGTGGCAAAATGTGATTGAAATTGAAGATGGAAAAGCTGTGTTCAAATTTAGTGTCTGCAGAATTTATCAGAGTGGAAACTTCTATCTGCCAAACCAGTACACGCCTTAAAAAATGGACTGAACTTACTAAGTCACAAACAGTAGATCTAGACCTAAGCTTAGCTCATATGTTTCACTTTCTTATTGTTTGCTATAATCCTAACATAACACAGCTAGATTTTGACAGTCTGCTACTTGTCTGTCTCTCCATTTTCAGCGAAATGTTTTATTCACGTTTTATATATTGTTTTAGACATCGAAAGATCTAATCTAGATTTACATCTATCCAGCAGATCTTGCAAAACAGTTGATCCACACCCCTAGCGTAATTTTGAGTAGGGAACTAACTTCTGTTCGACTGCACTTTTAGACATGACTAGTTTTGTTGAAGAATCAGTTCATCATCGAAGATCTCTTAGTCTTACAGAACAAGTTAATCCACCATACAACCTAAATCTGCTGCTCTCCAGTGTCACATGAACATAAAAGATCACCAATTTGAATTGGAACACTACCTGGCATCACTTGAGGACTGATGGTGTACACGCCATGGACAGATTTGCTGTTTTTCTCAGCTATAAGGGAAAAGGGCACACAAAAAAAAAAAAATCATGCCGAGGTACAAAATTGGGGCCCAACCTGACTAGGGGCAAAACTGTGGCCACAATACATTTGCAAGCGATGCAATTTTCTGGAGGGCCAGTATTATTTCTGATTACTCCAAAGTCATGTTTGTAGGAGGCAAAAGAACATGTTATCGAACCATGTCATACATAAATTATGCACCATGTCATACATAAATTATGCATAAGAGACTGTTGCATCAGTATGATGAAACTTCACTGCTCCTTTATTCCCATGTGGACAACTACTTATTGATGTTTTTGCAAGGTGAATATCTTTTTCCCATAGTTATATTTATAAAGATGATGATGCATGTGCATTGCATTCAAAGACTTTGTTATCCTCACAAGCTAAGTTGAAAACAGTCCATTTTTGCTCTTCTTGTTTTGGAGGGGAAGAATTTTTCATATTTTTCTCTGATCGTTTGAATTGTTGAAGACAAATTGAGACAGAATTTATATCAGCCGCATGAAAGAAGACACTGAAATAGTTATGGAGTATGTGGGAGACTTCAGATATTGTTCTCACTATATCATAATACTGATACTAGCAAGGTGACCTGTTGTACGAACGGGGTATATAGATAAAAATGATAAATTGACATCGACCATTGTCTGTGAAAAAATGGTAAAATATAAGACTCATCTATCTCTGATCTTTGCACTGCCTATGTCTAGAATCTAGATCCTACTTGCTAAGAGTCTCTGAATCATATAATCTACACCACAATTATAAAGCTATGAAGAATTTCTACAACTACACTATAATAACACAATCATACACACAAATACTTAACACAGTGATGGCACACATAAATACCTAACACAGTGATGGCACACACAAATACTTAACACAGTGATGGCACAAACACTTGAAAACATAGTGTAGATCAATGCTGGCACACACAAATACTTAACACAGTGATGGCACAAACACTTGAAAACATAGTGTAAATCAATGCTGAGTACCGAGAGCGATTTAAACACCTTGGTAGCCTGTTTACAAATCGTGAGTAAGTCTCGATCTTTCGTGTGAACACAAATTACAGTCAATTGAGTATTATTTACACACACACACACGCATGCGCACACACACACACACACACAATGAATGATAGTTCGGCATTAAAAAAATTAATTAAAACTCTGTAAATTCAATCAAAATAAAGAGTAGCCTATAACACAGTTGGGTATCAGTTGCTCACGTCTGTATTTTTATTTGAAATTTAAATGCCTGCCGATTCCAACTTTATTGGACCATATGATAAGTGCCACGCCCCCTGATCTCTCTTATTATCATAATATAATACAGTTTAAATACTTTAAAAAAAAAAATATTATGTTGATACCAGGGAGTAATGCATTATTCGCTTACTGGAGCCATGACTTTTTTTTTTTAATCCTCCACAGGGAATTGATAAAAGACCAAAAAGTCAAATTGAAATACCAGCAAATTATAACAAATAGTTTTGTAGAGGTAAGTGATCAGTTATTTTTCATTTTTTTTTTCAGATTTTCAATGCTTGTAGTATAATGAAGAAAAAAGTATTAAATTGAGTATAATTTTGACTCAGACAATTTTATTAGGAACTTTCAACTGTTGTATGTAAGTTATACAGTTTATTCGTGGAAAAACTGGTTTGATGTTCACAAATTTCAGTATTCTTCATGAGAGCACAACTTAATTGAGACAGTATCACCCATGAAAGAATGTAGTTCTAGATTTGAGGCTTGAATGTGAGGGAAAATGTACAGATCATTCAGTCATTCATTCTTTTTTAATTTTTTTTTTTTTTTTACCCCTTAGAACAGCCCTACACATTTTTAACTTTTTTTCCTCATGCGGCACTTACTACTGAGGATTTTTTTTCTCATCTTCAGTGCAACAGGTTATTGAGATGGTGTCCAGCCCCGGACTGTGGCCATGCAGTCAAGGTGGCCCACCATGATGCAAAGCCAGTGACCTGTGTATGTGGCCATACCTTTTGGTGAGGCCAGAGCCATTTCTTCATATAAGTCATAAATAGAATTATTTTCTTTGTTTCTCCTTGTTCTGTAGCATAGTGTGCACCAGAAATTAAGGTGATTTCATAGGCACTCTTAACTCACATTTAATACATAAATCCTTGCTTTATTGTCTTAATTTTATTGATTTGACTGTAGTTATTGGTTCTCAGTGATGAGTACGTTTATTGTGTAGAAATAGAAATTTTCTCTCTCTTCTTCTTAATGTCTCAGAAATTAGTTAGCTGAAGATAATAGAGAGTATAGAGAGAATTGTATTTGCAACTAGGAAAAAAAAAACAAAAACAAAACAAAAACTTTGTCGTGTCACTAATGATTGCTGCGTTCACTTTGGCCATGGGGTTAGATATCTGCTCCCTGGCCAAAAAATAATGTTGTGGGTTTGAAATTCGAATAGTGCTAGGGTTTGTAAAGATAAGATGATTAAGATCTGGAGGTTTTCAATGGCTCAGAGGTTCTCTGGCTTCTTGAGATGGGAAACCAACATGTGGACTTCTCGGATGAATATATTTTGGATGTCTCGTGTATGTAACACCCATTCAAAGACCTTTGGTAGCTTATCATATAGTAGGCGGAGCTCCTGTTGTCAAGCAAAATTTCTATGCACAAAATTTTCTCTTATCAAACTAGGGATGCACTTAAGCTGAGGTAACCTTACTTTCTAAAGATTGAAAAGCTTCATACAAAGAAAAAAATAAAAGACGAGTGATGATTGGTTATTGAAGCAGTCAGCTAGATCAATCACATAAGTATTTAACTTGTTTGTGTGACCTGAAATTGATTTCTACTGGTGTGGCATCATTGACACAGATCATTTATTAGAATTTTTGAATGGCAGTTGATCGTATATGTTCTGTTATTATCGTTTCAGTTTTTCGTGCGGCGAGAACTGGCATGATCCGGTGCGTTGCAAGTGGCTTAAACAATGGATAAAGAAATGTGATGATGATAGTGAAACATCAAACTGGATAGCGGCAAACACAAAGGTATATATTTTTTTTTTTTTTTGCCGTACAGTATCTCAGGTGGTCTTAATGCTTTTTGGCTGACGCTGGATAATTTTCAGATGACTACCCTAGAGCATGCTTTTTTTTATTTAGTGTTTATTTGTTGTTGTTTTACTGTTTTCCTAATGAAGAATAATTTTGAAGCATTTCAGTTTTGTAGTTCATATCTATCTAACTTTACTACAACATGTAGAATTCCGTGCTCTCACTGATAGGAAAGACAAGATTTCATTGATGAGAAAGCGCCTTTTTTCAGGAAGCAACAGCTTTTATCTGTTTATTATCTTTATGCATCACGGAAAACAAACATTGATGGATCATCTCATGGTGTTCAGTTTGCTTTTGTTTGTTTTCTACAGGAATGCCCCAAGTGTCACGTCACGATAGAAAAAGATGGCGGTTGCAACCACATGGTCTGTAAAAATCAGAACTGTAAGGCAGACTTCTGCTGGGTTTGTCTTGGGCCATGGGAACCACATGGTTCTTCTTGGTGAGAGCTCTCATTCACCTGTAGCTTTGTTGTTGATAGGGTTGTTATGAAGATCAGAAATTCCTGTAATTGACGTTGGGGGGGGGGGGGGTTCTTTGGGAAAAACAATTTACACATCTTTCCTTACTTGTTTGACAATGCAATGAGTACAAAAGTATATACAGAGACTTTCGTTTTTAGATTGATAAAAGCTTAAAACTAATTGCTTGGTTTGCTCCATAGGAATCTGAGAATGCACGACAGTGTCTCCATTGTATGTGCGGGAGTCCTAAGGAATTATAATTAGCATTAAGAACTGTTTGTGCCATCTTTTATTATTGTTACAATTCTAGATTTTATGGGGGGGCTGAAATCCTTATGTTTCCATACTAAATGTTTGCAACAGTCTGTAATTCTTTACCACAAATATTTCATGCCATGGGTTTTAGTAGTTATACTTGTCTATCTGGAAATGTTTGTGTGTGGGACTGAATTTAAAAAAAAACAAAACAAAAATACACACACACACCAAGCTATCTAGCTAAGGGCTAGAGAGAGGGAAGAAATCATGTTGAAGATGACCTTGGTGAAACTGATCCCGCAGAAATGGCCAGTCTTGCCATTCTTTCTTTTATACATGTAATTTTTTAACAAAGTGGGTATTTTTGGCTGGGAAAGACAAATTACACATATTTTCTGATGAAAGATAATAAAATGAGTACAAACATAGAGAAATTCATTTTCCTTAAAAGTAAGGAGGAACTGTATGTGAAATTGAAAGGGAATTTCAGTCCATATTAACCCCTTCGCTACGTCAGGTTTTCGCTAAATTTTACAACACTAAATAATCGGGCTCTTGGTCTAGTTTACATTAAAGATTTTCATTGTTTTGTGGTTGTGTTCTTTGATTGGGTATGACAGTATAACTAATGAAGCTAACTATGTATTGCATATTTTATGAAAGTTAGTATAATGAACTTTCATTTTATACCAGTCAAGGCCGGAATTTGTTTAGTTTACATTTTGTCTGAAACAAAATTGCTCATACATGTTGTAGGAATATATTGATGCAGTTTCCATGGAGGATTTCAGATTTACAGTTTTTAAAAAATATTTTTGCCTTTTTTTTTTTTTGTTTTTGTTTTTTTCGTCAGTACATGAAGCACATATTTTTTGGTAGAATATGAAATATTTACTTTACTGAGCTTAGAAATTATTTGCTGAATATTTTACATCTGAAAAGTTTCAGAATACAGCTGAAATAAATGGAACTTGTCACTAATTTTACTGATGTATTTCATTTCCAAAAATTAGGTACAATTGCAATAGGTACAACGAAGATGATGCCAAGAAAGCTAGAGATAGTCAGGAGGTAAGCTTCTTTGGCTAAATACTAAAGTAACCTTGTCATTTTCTTCCTATTAGAATCAGTAAACTTTCTCAGCTCTAGGCTTCAAACTCTGGGTTTTCTGCTCAGCTTATGCTTAAGGATTTTTGGTCAGATGAAATATAAAATGGTTTGATGAGGGAAGAAAGTTCCCACTGTCTTATCTCAGCACAAAGATTGAAGGTTTCTTTTGTCACAGGTTGTCATCATGGGGACTGAGTTAATCATGGTAAAAAAGCTTGAAAATTAATTTTATTCTTCATGTACTTCACAGCACAGTGTCTTTTATGATGTAGTCCCACGTACTTATTTTTTTGTTCTTTTTTTTTTAGTAATACCAGTCAGGAAAAGGAAAATTCAGTAACTTTTTAAAATATTTGATGCTAAATGATGTAGAATTTCATTATTTTGTTCTTTGTTTGATACACCTGAATGAGCACTCATAATAGTCAGCACATTAGAGTGAAATGGTCTGCTTGTCATAAACAAGAAAGTATCAGCAGTAAGGAGAAATTGAAGCTCAAAGCCAGTTATTCACGTTTACTGATACCTATGGAGAAATTATTTGTAGTGCACTCAGGTAGAAAGATTTGTGAAGATAGAATTCATGCTTCATTCTGACTCTGCATATATATAACAGTCATCAACTAAGGTAATGTATGTTTTTTTGTTTTTTTTTTATAACTTTTATGATGTGAGCTGTTTGGTCTTTGACTACTTCTGTGCTTACAGCATGTGATAGCCAAGTCTCATACAGACTGAATTGAGGTTATATTTCTATGTAATCTTTCTTCAGAGATCTCGTGCAGCTTTGCAGCGGTACCTATTCTACTGTAACCGATATATGAACCACATGCAGAGCCTCAAATTTGAGCACATGGTCAGTATTTTATTTGTGCTTGTCTTTAGTCCCAACTTATTTTCTCTCACTCTTTTGCTCCTCTATCTCTTTAAAGTTGTTTTATACTGTTCCTGATTGTGGAAAGAACAGAACAACAAAACAATCAATATTGCAATATTTGGTTTCAGTTATGGGTAAATTTGAGATGTTGGAGTCATGCAAAAGACTCAGCTCATTTGAGTCCATGTTTATTATGCATTTCAAAACTGATAGTAGCAATCTTCTGAATGGCACATGAAGTTTGTTGTCAGTGTCAAATGATTATCAGTGAATACTGCCATTGTTTGGATTCCTCAAATTATTCCTGATCTTCAAGAGAAACACAGTAAATGTTTAGATTTTGAAACAGTATCAGTCTGAAGAAATGTGAGATTTGAATTGGTCACTGTCTACCAAAATTTGCAAAAATTAACATCTGTGCTCCTATGAAGAAAAACCAGCATGATAGATTGTGTCACATCTGCTCAGTGATGAAGCTGAACTTACATGGCTTTGCACAATATGCTTAAAATTGATTTATAGGGAATTTGTATTTTTTCATCATCTGCAGCTTTACCAGTCTATCAAGTCAAAAATGGAAGAGATGCAGCAGCACAACATGTCCTGGATTGAAGTACAATTTCTAAAGAAAGCTGTGGATGTTTTGTGTCTATGCAGGCAGACTCTTATGTATACATATGTATTTGCCTTTTATCTCAAGAAAAACAACCAATCCATTATATTTGAAGTAAGTATAGATGAAGATGTCTTATTATTTTGTTATTTTTGTTTATTGTGCAACAGTTAATGAACATTTTATTTGTTTATGATATATACTCGGTCACTTGCTGTTAAGAATTTTTTTTCAATCATTTTATTTGTATTTTCTTATGTAATCTAGATCTAGATTCCTTCTGAACACACTTTTGTTTGTTTGTTTGTTTGTTTTATACTTCATATTTGCCATGTCTTATTAGTCTTTGTGGAATCTACAGGTTTCTACAGGTGTTCGGCATTGACCACATCATTTCAAATAACAACTGAAAATCAATATAGCTACTTCAAAAATATTGTGGATAACTTAGCCAGTTGACTTTGATATTTAATCCTTGTATTTCAAAACTATTATGGATAACTTAGCCAGTTGACTTTAATATTTAATCCTTGTTTTTATTTAAACAGGACAACCAGAAAGATCTGGAAAATGCCACAGAACAGTTGTCAGAGTATCTGGAGAGAGAGATTTCCTCAGAGGTGCTCCATGACATCAAACAAAAGGTTCAAGACAAGTACAGGTCAGTCTAGCATTTATAGGCGATATTTGAGATTGAAATAAGTTATATAAGACAAATCATCGTATTTGTTGACCTTCATGGTCAGTCTTATCTTTCAGGGATGTCAAATTTCCTACTTTAGTAGGATTTCCTACTTTTTGGCTGTCAGTAATCTCTCTTTTGGCCTTAAGTCCTGTATTTTTTACCATTAACGTACTTCAGTTTTATGTGTTACTAAAGTACACCAGAAACTTTTCCTACTTTTTCATATAGACAGATTGACATCCCTGATCTTTAAATGCCGCTTCTTAAGGCCAGAGTCTGCAGCGAAAGCCGAAACCCACAACTTAAATTTGAGAATTTTATCACAATTAACATCATGGACTTGTGTTGCTGTTATGCCAGGTAGTTTTCTGTCAACAATGTGAATAGGTACTAAAGAAACCATTAAAACTACTGCCGTTTTGAATTACTATTAAGTTTTTTTTATCTCGAGCCCATATCCCTTTGCTGTTTTTGATCTGCTTGATATGTCAGTGACTTATTTATTTTTACTCTCAGAACCAGAGACCTTTACCTTGCCTGTTCCTCTTCAGATTTTAAGGATTTACTAGTAATGCAGTAAACGACATTAGTGAAACAAAGTGCATGAATACTATATATATGGAAGTCAATACTACGAAAGGAAAAAATGGAATGTCTAATGTTTTAAGGACACTTATAAGATGAATGTCGTTTGAAGTTTTAACATGGAAAATTTTCAAGAAGAAGAGGAGAGTTGCCACTTCTGTACAGATGACAGATCAGCCTTCGTATGAATGTCAACTTTGACAGGCTTCTGTCCATCATCATTCAGTTTATTAGAGTGTCAAACAACAGCATTTTTGTGAGAAATAAACAATTCAGTACTTACTACATTGTACAAGAGCTACAATTTTTATGTCTTTGCAGTGATTTTTTAAAATGCATTTATTCTATTGTGACAAAAAGAAATCAAATTATGGAAATACTTTTAACACTCAGAATTGAATATTTTGACACTCTACATAGATTTTCTCTTCCAACCTTGGCCTTAAGTTAGCACAAAAGTCAAAATTTGTACAGTCCTTGAACAGTCTGTGTGAAAAATGAACCATAGGGTATATGATGTATAATTCTTTCATTGATTTGTGAGATAAAAAGACAGTAAATAGAATAGTGAATTACCAGACAAGAACATATTAGATTTTGAGTCTTGATACGGATGGGATTTTTCATTTTCGTTTTGTTTTGTTTTTGTGCTTTATTGTTTTGTTTTTATTTGTAGGGAAAAAATTGGGCCATTATCTTCAAAGCACGTGGAGAAGTGTTTGCACATACATATTTGTGCTTACTGAATATGAGTGCTGAAAAACCAGCAAGATTGGAAAAGATGAATTTTTAAGATACAAGTTGAAAATAGTGAATGATATTGATATGAAACAAGCAACAAATGAACTTAATATGAAAATGTGATTTTTTTGTCCTTTGCAGATATTGTGAAAGTCGGAGGAATGTTTTACTAGACCATGTCCATGAAGGGTATGAGAAAGACCAGTGGGAGTATCTGGATGCCTAATGATTCATTCATGGTTAGGAAAGCAGCAGGAACGCTCTCTCCTAATCCTATTCTCTACATACAGCCAATATTTGGGTCACTTGATAACCAGTTTAGTTCTGCGTGTGTTGTCATCTCTGATTGTACTGCCATTCAAGGAATGTCTCTCCCACATCACCAAGACACGGCATTGAGTTGTTATGGATGGAAGCACAGATAGAGGCAAATATTTTCCTTATGGTATTTAATCATGTTTGTATCATCCATAATAAAGGAAAAAGTAGGACTCTCTTGTGAAGGACAATTTGTTGTTGCTGTTGTTATAGAGTGAACAGTTTAAGTATAGGCATTCATATATGTCGGGAAAAAATTTAATTTCAATTGTTTAATCTAATGTTTATCACAGCAGATATGCAAAGTGATATCAGTGTAGATTTCTGTCTGACAGGTTTATAAAATTTGAAAATCACAGTGCTGTAATATTGTGATACTTGGCAGTAAGGAAACCAAACGGCTCAGCGGACTGATTGACCCTAGTTCTACTCTCCCTGCTGCTTTATGAGAAACTTTCAATCATAATGTAGTCCGTGAATGGGAAGACATGTTGACTTCAATATATCCCATCCCACTTTCACTTTCCCCTTCATCTTGTCCATTTTGAAATTAAACTGGAGAAAAATTTGTTCCTCAGTTGTTGCTCCCAAATGTAGTGTGTGTATAGCATATATGAGATATCCCTGAGGAATTTAAGTGATGAGATACTTTTGATGACAGAAAGCAATACTTTGATGACAGCAAATGCCATGTGAGCAGCAGAAATAAGTCAGATGTCAGTGTTTTATATACAGAGTTGTAAATATCAGTGGAAAAAGAAATGTGTACTTCACTTAAATGAAACTATGACTTTTCCACAACTCTTCTTTAGCAAAATGTTGACACTCGAAGTTAGCTCTTGTGACCCAACAGTCATTATAATTCAATTTTCAGGACAAAACTTCCTTTGACATCTGATTCATCTCATCCAGTCATGACAAATAAAGAGTTAGCTCAAGCCTTGTCATCATTTGGGCCAGATTCTCAGATTGATTAGTGGTAGATTTAGTCCAGCTATATACTTGTGAAATAAAGCTGGTTTTCATGACTACTTTCTAGAGAAGATAAAGGAAAAGGCATCTTGTTGAAGGGCTTCAAGGAGTCATTCATGTCACACATTGTTCAATCTTTTCAAAGAAGTTTCTGCACAGGAGATGCTTGTCATCAACTTCTTTTCTGGCTGCACATTATATATGTGGATTGTGCCATTTCTTGACATATGAAACCTAAGTACATGTATTGTACCAAACCATTTTTGTTGATAGCAGATGGAAAATTGTGATCCTTTGCAGAAAGAGGTTATTTAGGAATGGCAGTGTATTCCCATATAGTTTTATGTTGTCCAGCCTTAGCAGAACTTGAATCATATGGCAAAGGAATGGGTTTGTGTTCTGTGTCTGTCTCTTGCTGTATAATCCTCTGAATGTTTGAATTATTCTACTAGTATCTCAGCGGTAATACATTTATTTTCTTTCTCATCAAACTCAGGCATCCTAGTACATTCTGTTTTCTTTTATAGCATGAACAGTAAGTTGTCAATTGTATAAATGAAATTACATCATGTGTTGTAACTGAAAAAGCACACAGTGTTTCAGTCTCATCAGTGGATGAGAATCCAATCATTGAGTTCCGTGAATACGGTACAAGTGAGATGTGTCAGTTTGATCTCATAGTTTTAACTCGCTAACAATTTTCCTTTTTTGAAAAGTTTAGCAATTTTCGGTGTCCATCATACAAGTAAACTATGGGCCATCTGTAATACAGTTAATGGCTTTCGATATATTGTTGGCCGTTGCATAATGTTCCATTATTGTTTGTGAGATCTTTTGCAGAGGTCTTAATGTTATCAAGAGGAGGCTGATACAGTCTGATCGAAAGTGAATGATGATGTTAGTTGGAAAGGTCCTATCCCTGGTGACTCAATCTGAATCAAGACAAGCACTGTTCAGGCATTAAGTTTTGAATCCTAATATTTTACTCAGAACGTGCGGACACTAGTGAATGTTTGCTCACTATAAACACCATGTACAAATCGCTTGTCCTTATTTGTCAGTTTGAAGAATTAGATGAGACAGCCTCAGGTCTTCGGAATGTGATCTTGAGATGCATGCACATGTGAAGATTTTATGACACAGCAGGGAAAACTGTGCTATACAAAGTGCCTAGTAAGTTGCTAAAATATTATGTTCCTTTCTTGTCGTTATCTTCTGAGTGTGATTCTTCTTGCATCCAGTAGGTCATAGAGCAATATTGAGTGAACAGGGACTGAATCTGACTTATTCTTTTTTTTTTTTTCCGCCGGAAGAGATTGTTTATGAGAAGATCAGCATACTGCCATATACACAATCAACCATAATTAAGTCACATGGAAAATCTAACATTCAGAAATCCATAATTCTTGTTGTGCATGAATTGTTACAATAGATAGAGGGGGAAAAAATATCACAGCATAGTAAGCTTTCTGTAATGATGAATTTGATTTTTTTTCCTCTGTGATAGCTATTTCAGTGTGCCGCAGGCTATGGGTTCATGATAAAAGTGTGAAGATTAAACTCTGCTTTGTTTGCATTTTTATCTCGATCATTGAATTCCTTAGTATAGAGATATCAACCCTCCCTAAGACAGTTTTTTTTTTCAGTCTTGATAAGAGTGTTCAGCTTTGCAAGACCACAACTGGACTTCTTCACTCCGGAATTTGTCTTTCCTGTTTCCTTCTACCTCCTTATAGGTAATCTCTTCTGTTGTTCTTTTACTTTTTAAATGTGTCTCTGAAAGTAGACAATTACCTCAAGAATGCATTTAAAAAATGTCAACAGCAAGTTTTTACAAGTGACATCAAATACATAGCTTACCCTTTAAATGAGTGTTATCAGAATCAGGTTTTTTAGAAAATATTTAGTAGAAGCAAACAAGAAGATATCAGATAAAATGATATCAGCAGCAGTTACACGGTTGGAATTCAGCTTTGTACGGCTTCTGCCATGATGACGTTGGGCATGGTGTGTCATAAATAGTTTATGGCTGGATAGATTAAATTTATCAATTTACTTGTAGAAAGATGCAAAAATCAACATTAAGTCGCTTTTTTTTTCTTCCTTAATTTTCAGTAAAAGAACTAATCTCTTTTCAAGGATTCTTGTGTGAAAATACAAAAATGTATAGTTGCTGATCAAATCATATTAACATTTTAAGAAAATGGAAGCTGGAATATGCTTCTTGAATGTACTTTTCAATCTTCCAATTAAACGCAACTTCCTCCTATCTCAGTATTGGCTTTTGAAACAACGTATCCAATCACTGTATAATTATTGTGATGGGATAGATAATTTCTGTGAACTACTCTGGATTACTATCATTTTGAATCTTGTTTGCTACAGTTGTTTACCTTGTCTATTGCATTGGAGTCACCAGTCAGTCATTATTAATGTTCCTGCGATGCCTTTCAATAGTTGATACTTGAATTTTTTTTTTTTTTTATTGATTTAAGCTTATTTGAAAGTTTCTAGAACTAGAGGTTTTGAATAGACATAGGCAAATGTGTCTTTATACTTAGAATTTTACATGGTTTCTGCTATGACAGGAACATTGCAATTTTCTTTTCAGCGGCCTTCTGTTTGGTTTATGCATTAAAGTACATTAAAGTACAGAACAAGCTGACTATGATTGAGTTTGGTGTGTGATTCAAAATTGCATTGGTCTCTCAGTTGAGAAGTTGATTTTTTTTTTTTGTTCTGACAGGATTTGCTTTTGGCTCAAGCTGTTCGTTGCTGTGCTTTGTATTTGCATTTCTTTCTCTCAGCCACTGTGAAAAACATATATAAAGTTTGTTATTTTTGTAATTTCTATGGCCTTGCAAGTAAGTTTGTCAGTTTTGTTCAAATGATTTGGTTGTTTGTGCATTGAGGGAAACTTTTGTTTTGTAAAATTAAGGATTTGTTATCATTAAATTACACCACAGTGTATCCCGGTTTCCTTAAATATATGTTGTCACAATCTGAAAGAGGTAAGATCTAACTCAGCTCACAGCTTAGTTGATAAGTGTTCAACATGGTATTTATAATTCAGATTTGCCATAAAACTGAAAACATGAATATCAAAGAGCCTGCCTAGGAAGATCTAGATATTAAGTCCATATTCAAAATCATTAAAACAAAAAATTACAAAAATAATGGTTTAATGTTAGGTATCATTAATTTAAAAAATCCAGAATATTCAAAAAGTGACACATTTTATGGAAATAATTTATTTGATCAAACATATTTCAGTTTCAGCAATGTCGTACTGCACTAAATCTTTACACTTAGTCTCTTTCTGGTACAGATCTATTTGTCTGCAGGATTTACACAGTAAGGACTTGACTTATGGACCATATGTCTTGCGCACAGGGCAAATGAGTTAGAAGTCGCACCCGGCGGTTTCAAGCTACAGCCGTTTTTAACTCTAGAACTGCGACCCAACCTAAGGGCTACAACGCCCTGTGGTGCGCCTTGCCGGGCTTGTCAGTCTGGATCTCGGCGCTAGTACTTTGCCTCTCGGTATTTGTTCTGACCATGGAGATTCCACCTTGGCCTCGAAGTGACATAATGCAGGCCCAGAATGACCATCATACTGACCTCTAATCCCTCCCCTAGCTCCACCCTTTCTTCACATGTAATAGTGTTTGCAATGAGCCAGTGGCAGGGGAAGGAACTGTATTTACAAAGACATGTCAATTTCATACGGGTGCCAGTTTTTATCACCCCTCGTCCCACAGACCATTTCCATTACAGATTTGCTCATAACCTGATGTAACTGCTTGGACGAAACCACTTCACATAGGGGTGTATTTACGTTTATGTTATAGAATCTCAGTGTAAACTGCAAGTTATCATCCCGGCGAGCACGTGGACTTAAGATTTTTCTTATTAGATCAGACTGGCTGACATTGAGGGGGCAGCAGTGACTACAAAGAAATAGTGATCTAATGCTGACACAGGTGAGAGCACAATAGAGCTATCTGATAATAAACTAATAGATGCATAGGCTACTTTAGCTTTCACTCATAACAATGATAGCTCACTTGTAGTCTCAACAGCTTGATTGCTGGTCAATGCGAAACTTGTTGAATGGGTCAAGTGGTCAGAGGAGTCTGCGTTATTATTCAGTATGGTATAAACAAAGAGACTGCATGTATTTGATACTCTCTCGCATCATCATAGAATTTCTTTTGATTGTGGTTTCGGACCACTTGAGAGGACATGACTGGGCCATGTGGCCTTTGATTTCTGTTCTCTTTTGTTCAAGAGGATTTCATGTTTGGGCATGGAATTTCTCACTGTTCTTAGTATTAGGTAAAGTTTCCTTTACCTTGCGAAGGAATGTCTTTTGAGCTGGGCATACTTAAAATTTGATAATGGCGATAATTTGACAAAAACTGGGGCCGATAAACACCAAGTTAAAGTGACATGGTGAGAAGTATCACAGCGCAACGAGGAGCCCCCACGAATAAACATGGGCATCGCACACAAGCATTTGCTTTACCTGTTGTATAAATCCAGGATGCGCTGTTGTAGGGTTAAGTATTTTCCAACGTAGACACTTTTTTTTTTTCCCCCCACAAAATGATAATTGAACCTTTTTAACCTGAGAAAGAAAATACATTAGGTGTCTGAGTAAGGAAAATAAATGGCCGTGGCTCAAAATCATGTGGCGCGACTTAGGACTCATTTGTCTGTGGTGCAAGACATATTTCTGTTGCAAAATGTCCATTAGTCCAACAGGCTAAAAAAAAAAAAAAAAAATTTAACATGAATTTGGAGAACAGTTCAGTAGTCTTTGCTTTTATGCACAAAACTTGCAGTCGTGGTCTGAGTGTTAATCTATGTAAAGGGACAGGAAACTCACTAGATGACTTTTGATCTGAAAATTAGAGATTGTAAAACATTACATAAAATAATGCATGTATTCAAATTACATGCAAGAACATGCTCAGTAAGGATACTTAGGGCAACAGCTCCTATTTTCTCTATAAATTCAAAGGTTCTCTGCTAGTTGTTTTTCCCAAGATCAATGGTTCCTGTTCAGGTTTGTTTGTTTGTATTGAACAGGTATACTAATGCAATAGTGATGATCTGATGGGCATAGTAAAGGCAGAGAAATGGAATTGAGAGAGAGAGGTAGATGAAGTAAGATTATGGCACAGCTAGGTTATGGTACGCTCTCAGCTGCAGTAGCATTAATTTTTATCTTTATAACTGATTTTTTTAACGTATCAAAAGTTTGATTATTTTTACATAAAGATTTGAACAGAACAACAGAAAAATTGTGGACACTGTCATCCCATCACTCGATAGTCATGTCCTTCAGTTTTTACACTTTGTTTCTTTTTCTCTCTTAATGCCATATTCACCACTTTGTTTTTCCTTTTAGATTTTGTCAGAAACAAGAACTGATATTGTTACCATATTTCCTGTGTTTTTTTTTTTGTTTGTTTTTGCTCGTGTGTTTTAACTGTTAATTATCTCACGTTTTAAATTTTAAGTTAACCATGCATCTGAGGAAGAAACTAGGGCATTGAGGTCAGTTTTGTAGAGATATGCTTTTAGCCTGTATTCTCTTTACTTCTTTTGAGTCTCGTCTTCAGGGTATGAGATTGAAGATTTAAGGCTATGAATTCCCTTTACTTCAGAGCATAAAAACATTTTTTTTTTTTTTTAAATGATCGTAAGATGCTGGGTTTTCCATGCTGAGAATCAGTTTTGTCTTTGCATGCATATGTACTTACTTAATTCACCATTCATCCTGCATTAGAAATGAAGGCATTGTTTAGGTCCTTTGTATTTATATACACACATGTACATGTTGAATTGTTTATTGGCAGGTTTATTACATGTAGCATAAGCATATTATGCAGGTAGATGGTTTGTTTCTCACTTGTTGATGATGAACAGACAAAATCATAGCCGTGTTTATTGTAGGTCTAACTCAAGTGTTAACAGGTACTGAGTATGGGAGGGAAGGACTGAAATAACTGGCGACAACAGCCACGCACACTATTAGTATATCAGAATTGGAACTGGCTTGGCAGATATTCGTGACACATGCAGCTAGATAGATCTGGGCTGTTCATTATGTCTGTCGTCAGTGTAAGAGTAGTAAAAAAAATATTGTATTACATTATTTCCTCTTATATATTCTTCCTCTTAATTCATCTGATTTGACCTTTGATTGTTTAGCACATTTTCTGTCTTAGCAAAGTTGACAGCCTTAATGAAAAGAAGACCCTGATAGCAGACAAATTGAACTGTGAAATGGTTTGAAACATGAATGTTTAAACAAGACGACCAGATTTATTACTTTTATGGAGTGTAAAGGCAGAGTTGTTTTTAGCTGCCTCAGCACAATATTGGTAGAAATCCAAGTGACAATCCTAAACTACTTGTTCTGTACTGATGGTACCAAGGTTGTATGTGTATGTGCTAGCCACAGGAAGCCAGTCGTGGACATTGAGAAGTATTCTGATACTCTAGCTATAGTCCAGTGTATGCTACATCATATTAGAATGCTTTCTATGGATTTCTGAAGGATTCTTTTTGTATGTCAATCAGTTGTTTTGTCTTGTGGCATTTTCCTGTTGTATTCAGTAACAAATGAAGGACAAGTAGTGATTTGTAGTGATTTAAGCAAATACATGTGCATGTAATCTCATCTGATAATGGAAACTATTTTAAACAGGTCACTTGCTATCACAAACCAACAAGAAAGACTCGTTATGTTACATGTTGTCTCTGAGGACATTTGCTGTTATTTTTCTTTTTTTTCTTCATCCTTTATTGTGGTGGTTTGCAAAGATTCAGTGACCAGGACACATTCAGTTCTTAACATGAGAAGAATATTAACAAAATCAACATTACAGTCTTTTTCTGCTGTTGTCTTGCCCAAGGTTGAAACTTACCGACTTTATCAATGATACTTATTTTTTGTTTGCCTGTATCAGCCCTTCTCACAGTCTGGTCTCTGTGAAGCTGATTGATTCATGAGATTTTATGCTCAGACCTGGGCTCTATACATAATGTCGTAGCAGACCAACTTTGCTGGGTGACAAGATCTCTGATCAGTGCAAGAACTGTCAGGACAAAACGTCTCCATTATAAAAGCATCAGATATGAAGGTACCTAGTTGTTGTTGGAGGGTAGGAACAAATAAGCTTGTGACCAAGGGAATGTGACTACTTATAATTTTTCTTCAAATACATGAGATTTACATCATCAAGACAACCTCAGAAAAGGAACAATATTAAGTTTTCAGGGCTTGGTCGTTGACTCATGAAGATATCATTTTTCTCACAGTTAATGTGAGTTCTCTTATTTTTAAGTGTTAGATAGACAAAGGGCAGTCTGGTTTTTTTTTTTGTTGTTGTTGTATCCATACTAGCATGTATGAAACTTTTTTGTATAGGCTAGACACAATAATATTTTCTGTAAAATATGTGTTGACCTGAATGCATGGGAGAATGGCTGGAATTTTCAATGTAATGTAAAGCAAAAAAAGGCACATCAGTGTTTCAGTATTCCTATATTTATGAACGAGATACATGTGTGTTACACAGTATGTAGCCTAGTGCGTGAGAATGTCTAGCTATATTCACAAGTCTTTCACACAAGTTTACTTGCGTTGCCTGCTTGATTTGGAGATGGAATATGGGGACTTGAAGCAGTAGGATTGATCTATGCATGTGTATGTGTGCCAATAGTCAGATCTAATAATAAGTCCTTCGAGGAAAGCTGTGTCTTTGTATGTGAAGAAACAGTTTTTATCTTTGTTTGAAATTATAATTAGTATGAGATCTTATACTTTGTTGATGGATCATTGTGTATATGTGCCGAGGAGTATGATTTTAGAACAGAGACATGGACGAGTGGTTGCATGCAAAAGGACAATTCCTGAATGACATTTGGTGGGACTTAGATCTTCTTCCTATTTTAAGCAGCAAACCTAAGCCTTAAGTAATATCTCATTCTGTTTTCCCCCCACTTGAGTGCAGTGTCAGCTGAATGATTGTAATGTCCAATTAATTGGATAGATTTTGCATTTGTGTGAATGCTTCTTGCTGCAATCCCTTTTTTTCTGATTGTATGTTAACTAGAGAAAATTTTTTTTTTTTTTTTTTAATCTGTATGTTTGTAGTTCTTGCTTGCCTTTTATCATAACTGCCAGTGTATTGTATTTTATGTTATCCCATTTGACACTTACAAGCCTAAGTACATTTATTTTCAGCCTTCTATAGTTGAATTGTCTTTGCATTTCAGTGTATGCATTTCTTTGTACTGTGCGCATCAAACAGCAATTTTTTTTTTTTTTTCCTGCTCCCTCCCTAGTTCCCTCCCTTCCCCTGTTTAGAATAAAAATCCCTGGACTCTCTCTGTTTCAGGTCATAACCTACTTTGAAATGTGCATATATACTGGAAACAAATCATGTCTTTAAAGTTGCGGCTGAAAAAATGTTTTGAAAAAGGCACATTAAGTATAATATGAGTTAATGTAGTGCTGTACATCTCACTATACAGCATTATATCAAAATTGTTTTCCTCTTATCTAGAGCAGGTTAGTCAGAATTTACAATAGATTCCTTATAGGTATATGTGAAAAATTTGTTTGCAAATGTGATAGCTGGATTTAAATCAGTGAGTGAAAGTGCACCAGTGCACTCAGGTAAAAGGTGCCTCACGAAACCCATTTGCTTAGGTAGTTTACACTTAAACTGAAATGCATGCAGAAAGTTGTTTTAAAAAAAGATTTGGAAGAACTAAACTCTGAAGTGTTATTGCAGTGATAGATTCATGAAATTGACTCGTTTTAAATCACCATGAGGCCAGAGACAGCTAAGTGGCAGCTGAGCTAGGATCAAAGGTGCAAAATATCTTGGTATGGCAAATTATTGAGGCTTTCATCTTGCCATTGTTCTTACAATCAACAGTGATTGACCCAATAGTGATAGATCAAAGAAAATAGTTGCCTCTATCACCTATTGAACATCCACAGTGTTAATTCAGAAGTATCAGGGAGCCAGTCTAACTAAAGATTTAATCACGTTACATTTACCTTGTGTTTGAATTCTTCTCCTCATACCACTGAACATGGTAAGAAAATTCTTAAGTTGTTGTCTATAAGCCTAACTATTGTTTCCAGAACTTGAACGAGATACTTAGATCATCTAAATCATCAAAGAACCCTGATGCACCAGCAGTTGTTTTTGCTGATACCTTTTACTCTTAGAGTTAAACAGACTGTTCACTACCACCATGTAAGCGCTAGGACTATGAGATTTAGAACAAGTTCATTTTGAGAGAGAGATTTTGTTGATAGATTCAGTCATTTATAGATATGTAAATTAAAGGTAGATCATAATCGCCTGGTCCTTGCCTGCTCCAGTGTCCTACCTGTAATCCAAATCTTAAAATTTCAAGGAATTCTTTGGAGGTCAAACATTATTCGTCTTGTCGACGCTAATATTAATTTGTATGTCTTGTAAGCTATCCATAACAGATTATCATAACACCCATTACCTGCGCATATTGTCACCTTTGTTCTATGATAATGGGATAAAGCATTTTTCAGAGCTTTTGAGATATTGAGATAAAGCTACTTACAGCCTCAAGTCATTTGATGTATTGTACCATTATGATTTTATTGAATTCATACACTGTTTATATTTGGCTAAGCACAAACCTGGAAATCTCCATTGGAGTGTTTGCACCGTCTGATAAAAATAGAACACTCACTTATGTATGCTACCACTCCACCACCAAATCGCCTAAAAGTAGTAGAACACATTGTCAAGATTTCAGAAAAAAGCCCAATGCTGATAGTACAGAATGCATGTGAGACGTTTTCTGTCAGTAGGCGTTTTCCTATGTCATTCCCATGAACACTACTCACTACTACTGTTATTTGAAGGGCAGTTGGGTTCAACAGCCTTATAGCAAAAAGTTCAAGTCATACATTTCCTACCCACTATAAAGTGAGCCAAACTTGTTAACAGTTTGGAGTATTTGTATCCCTTGCTAAAAAAAAAAAATAGATGCAGGGATTTCCAGTCTTCATTAATTTCATTGTGGCATCTTTTTAATTTTTTTTTCAATTGACATTATCATGCTCAGGAATGGCATGAGGCGTCAGTTGCATTCAAACTAATAACTTAAGTCTGATCATACTATCATCATAGAGCAGTGACATTGTATTAATCATGTTTGACTTGTTAATGATTTCATCTCAAAGCCACTTCCTAGGAAGTAAGAAAATCATTAAGGATGAAATGCAGTGTAGATTACCAGCTTGCTTCCCAGTTTCTTTTGATTGATCATTTTGATTGTTCATTTTTTATTCTGTTTAATTTTTCAGTTTGTCTTTTTTTTTTTTTTTTATTGTTTCATATGATATGCTTAGGTTAAAAGATATTAAAAAAAAAATAAAATAAATCTTCTAATCATTTTTGAAATCATCATACATGTATTTATAATGGGATTTCTATGACTGGCTAGGATTACAGTGATCTGAGATGTTTTAACTTGGTAAGAGTGAACTGTTATAAATTTCAAGAGTATAAGTGATGATATGGATCATTTGATAATTTGTCCCCATAGCCTCTGATGTTGTGTCCGTGTACAATAGTTTTTCCTCTAAGCATAAGATTTTACTTGTACAGTATGCATTGATTTTTTTTTTTGAATTTATTAATTAAGAAAAAAAAAATAAATAAAAAAACTACTGGTTGTTCATGTTTTTGCCTGATACCAGATGATTAAGTTCTTTCTTTTTTATTCCTGTTTATTTTTTGTGCTTCACTGGAGAGTCATTATTTTGTCTTTTTTTGTTTTATCTCCTTTTTCAATAGAAACAAAAAAAAGTGCACATTAATTGTACATGTACATAATTTGCCCGAATAATAATGAATAAATTCATAACTGAATTTCAGTTGGAATCATGTGTCTGTCTGCATATTTATATTTCTTGTATGTGTTTATTCATGTACATGTATGTATGTGTGTATGTGTGTGTGTGTATGTATGTATGTGTGTATGTATGTGTGTGTGTGTGTGTGTGTGTGTGTGTGTGTGTGTATGTGTGTGTTTGTGTGATGTAATGTAATGTATGGTATGTATGTATGTATGTATGTATGTATGTATGTATGTATGTATGTATGTGTATGTATGTATGTATGTATGTATGTA
>JBCAUA010000001.1:5163998-5189955 GCA_038406235.1 Peronia verruculata | reverse complement strand
ATAATGGGGGGGGGGGGGCAGTTTATGACAGTGAAAGTCATGACATGAAAATCTCAAACAGGAGCACACCCTGCATGAGGATAGAGTTAGGATTTCTTTTTTTCAATATTAAATCACTATAATATATCAAAGACAGGCCAAAAGATGGAACCATAATATTAGGTGGTGAGTGGTGTATAGGGACCAATTCAGAGGGTGATTTGATGGCATGAGAGAACTATTAGTGTCAGAATTGGAATCTTTAGTTATATTTTTTGACATGAAGTTCATGGTACACTATTTTGTGGTGCCACTAAGTAGAAATAAGTGTGCATATGTATCCTGGCCATCAGTAACAACAGTAGACTTGTTCTGAACAAACAAACAACTGGAAATCGCCATCTAGTTTTAGTAGGGGCTACAAACACTCCAAATGTTTCACTGCCATTGCCACAGGTAAAAAATCAAAGAATTTGTTGTTGGATCTTGTGGTGGAATAGTAACAAACACCAGTGAGTGTGTTATATTTAGCAGGGAGTTCAAACACTCTGTTTAGGATTTCCAGGGTTTGCTTAGTCGATTATAAACTATTGATATTATTGAAGTAGTAATCATAACAGCTTGAACTGTTGATTCGCACGGACTGTCAGCGTTGAAATAGGGAATCTTACTGGCATTTTTGTTGTGTGTCTGTCTGAACAGGGAGCTGCCAACACAGCCGAGACCTCAGAGATCAAACGCAGAGCTGTCAATGCTGGACGCACTGCAGCCATGTCTTACAAGGAACTGTTGGAATGTGTCCTACAGGTCTGTATGTCTAACTGTTTGTTTATATGATGCTCAGGACCATTCACTGAGTGGAATAACTTGTCAGTTTTCAGTAGAGGCTTTTTTGTACCGGCCTTATTACACACTTTCTCCAGACACACGAGCTGGTGTACAAACAATGTAAAGAAGGGGAAAAATAATTTTTCCTCTTGTCAAATAAAAGACTGATCGCAGAAAAATAATATAATTACTACAAGAAAAAAACCATTTTACTTGCACTGTGAATATTTCAGAAGTTTTCATAATGTACATGGCTATCAAGGTTTCAACACCCCCTGTGTCTGAGACATAGGAAAGTAATCAGGCTGGTCAAAAACAGTCGCCATCAAATACATTAATTACAGTACACAATTTTTAATTAAAAGAAAACAAACAGTGTTCAGTCAGGACAATTTAATGATCTCATAGCAGGGTTCTGGAAATTCAGCTTTGGCTTTGAACAGTATTGTCATTCCATTAAAAAAAATGTTCTGGATTTAGAGACTTTTACAGTATTACCGAGATACTGTAGCTCAGAGCCTAGGCATCTGACTCTTGATGAAAATGTATGCAGTTCGAATATGACTAGGGGAAATGGGACAGATTAGAGCCTTCTTTTGCTTTCAGTGATTTCAGTTGTCTTCTGGCTTCCTGGGGAAGGAAGCCTGACATCTAGCTGTCTCTGCTAATACAGAATGTATTTCGAAAATTCTTTGTGTAGATACTGCACCAAAAGAAGGCACAATTAAAAATCAGATGAAGAATAGAGAAGATACTGTTGTCCATACAAAATTCCTCAAACTCAAAATATCAACAAACATAACAACCCTTTGTTGATGCCGGACACACGGCAGTCAAATCACAAATGAACTTTCATAAACTCCAAATATTTACTTACAAAATTTCTTTTGAGCACTTACATAAGACCAAGATAATCCTACTCTTTGGATTGACATACTGAAAACCAAAAAAAGGCTAATTAATGACGATGTTTGTCTGTCCAGGTGGTGACCAAACCCACCCCTGAGGGAAGGCAAAACTTAGGCCTCATCTCTCGCAAAGTGGCCAATGCTGTTACAGAACTAGTACAATCAGCTGAGGCCATCAAAGGTAAGACCTGGCCTGTGAATCTTCAGGCACTATGTCATTATTACCACAATCATCTTCATTCATCTCATTCTCATCATGTAAAGCTTTGTCATCAATTTTGTATGTCTATACTGTCACCATTGATAAACTTTATTCTTGTCCGAAATTTGCTCACCATAACTTCTGTCGACAGCCCCACTTCAGTGTGTGATGCCTGGTTTTGCAAAGGAATGCTGCAGCCTATGTTGTGGGTCATGAGTAATTAAGTTTTTGAACTTTGCGCTTTGAACTTTCAGCACTTTAGGAAGTTACAGAGGCTTTGAACTTGGAACCTTGAGCAGCTTTGGAGTTACAAGGCTTTGAACTTTGAACCTTGATCAGTTTTTTTTTTTTTTTTTAGGTTTTTAGAATTCCTGCTGTTCTTATAGCTTTATGGTATGATGAGAAAGTTATATACATCACAGTGGTTTGATATGAGCTGTGATCATGCTAGCTTACTGACGCATTTACTGAACTCAGCTCCAGACCTGTGAAGTTTGCATAGTTATTTTTTGGTTTCTGTAAATGCTAGCATTGCACACAGTTCATTTTGCGTGATGGATGTACCCTAGCCATAGAGCAAAGCTTCATCAAGCCATCCCTGGAACCCTTTAATGCCCAATGACAACCACATAGCTATTATGTTATTGTAGAGAGAATACATTAGCTCCAGTGGAAATACAAATTTATTGTATGGATTAATTTCTTTCAATCATACTTTTGAAATGCAACATCTGTGTTTATGAGCCACTTCCAGATGATTCCATGTAGTGGCATACAGCGTATCGTCTGTCATATGAGGGCATTGAAAGGTCTAAATTTTGCTGTTGTACTGGAGTAGAACAGTGTGTTAAATCTGATCACACCAACCCTATAGATCTAGCTGTATACTCAAGACTTTCCCCATGTTGCCCTGTTTTCCATTGTCCCGAAGAAATGTGTTAAAACTGTAGTACTTGATATGATATAATATTTATTTCAATAACGGCTCACTCATGAGGCCAGCCGGACATTTATCAACATGTAGTAGCCATCGTAGATGGTTCATTATGTATTGCCGAACTTAGTAATGCTTACATAAGCTAGTGATAATAAGTAGAACATTCATCATTTATATCCGACCCTATCGCCTTATATATTTGCTTTGGTCTTTCATTATATGTTGTAAAATTTATAAACCTGCCAAACATATTCATTTATCAGTAAACAGCTGAAGGACATCGCGAAGCATTGAGAAAGAAGGTTATGTCTGTCATGAAAAAGACAGATTTATTAGTTTGAGATCACCTTATTTTGTATTTGATTCTGTATCAGAATCCATTCACATTTTATCATTCGATAAAAATGCCGTGATCAGTGCATGTATGATTCTGTTTTTATATATCAGTGGATTTTTCATCCACGTATCTGAAGACTTTGAGATAAAACATATTTTAAAAAATGGGGAAGGAGGAACAATAATCTATCATCATTCATTGATTCAATCATTCACTTTTTCCTGCATTGTTTCAACATTTCTTTTTTTTTTTTCCCCACTTTTTTCAAGTGTTTTTATGTTCATTTTACAGCCATTGCACCATCTATGGCTGTCATTATCTGATTCTCCAAACCATGTGTTTTTTTCTGTTTTTGTCTTGCTCAACTTTATTATGTTTCAGCATGTAATCTTTTGTCAGTTTCTTTTTTATTGTGTTCGTTGTTTACTTCATCTTTTCATGTTGTTTTTGTCTGTAAGAACTTTTGATTGTTTAAGTGTATTACATTAGCAAGATCAAGTCAGCAGTCTCATTTATTTTTTTAATTTCTTTATTTTTTTGTCTACTTTTTAAAAACTATTTATTCATTCATTTTATTCATCTGCATATTTAAATGTGTGCATACAAGCCAATGGCTGTTGCTGTTATAGACTATATTGTAGTTAGCAAGGATGCCACACTTATGTAGGGATATATAAGCCTTGGTATACTACATAACAAATTAGCCTTACATAGTATAAGTATGCAGTCATGAGGAGAGACACTTTTTCAACTTTAGGACATCTGTTTTTTTTCTTTTGTCATATTTATCATTCAGATTTGGATTAAATTTATATATCTTTTTTTTTCCCCTCAAAAATAAAGTATGAGGAGAATTATAAATGTATATAAAAATAAATTTTAGAACTTGGCTTTGTGTTTTTCTTGAGAAATGAAATGCTGCCAGTCGGACATAAGGAAATTGGCATTTTTCTAAAATACAAGAGGAGCTCCAGGCCAGGATGTTCAATTTTGTATATCAGCAACAATTTTTGTATAGGGAGAGAAGTTGCTCAAAAAGTATATCCACGGAGGAGAGTTGTATCGAGTACAACTGCATTCTGGCAAAACAGCATGTTTAAAGATCTAGCCTGGGATGTAGTGATTGAAACAATTCTAATGGAAAATCTCATTTGATTGCTTTTGAAGTTTGCAAATCAAATAGCTAAAGAAAGAAGATGGAGGAAAAAGAATAGGACTCACCACATTTTTTACATATACATTTTTTCCTGGTAGGGCAATGAGTGGCATCCTTGTATAATTTGTATTATGAATGTTTGGATGCATTTTTTTTATTAAAGGGGGAGGGGGGAGTGAGTGATACAGGGAGGAAAATCTTTGTATGGCAAATGCTATTTATGCTTTGAGTATTAGCAGGTGAAGCTTTTTTGGAGGTATGTTTGTACATATATTTAGAGTGTATTGAGTCCTTTGAGAACAATGAATATAGTACTAGAAGGCAGGTTATGCTTTGCCTTTATTTAAAACTGGCCTCACAAGGTCAGGGTAGCAGGCTTTATAGTCAAGGATGACACTAGCTGTGAGGTCCTTTGAGGACTTGAATGAAAACATTCCTATATGATTCTTAGTAGGACAGGTTTTGTTCTCATTTAATACTGGCCAAAACTCAGCCTCCTATAGAGTGCTGTCTCAACAGTTACTACGAGAGCAAGAATTTTTTTTTTTTTTATTAATGGCTGAGGCCCTCTTCCTACAGACTGTAAGACCACTTTGTGAGGAAGGGCTGGATAGATTCTACGTTGTAGATACAAGGCCTGCACTGAGAACTGATATCAGCTAGAGTAGCCACATGTTTAAGACCATGTATGTCACAGCACCCGATAGAATGAGTCTGCTTTCAAAGCTTCCACGTATAAAGTTTTAAGACCTAATTGAAAGAGAAATTGAAAACATAATTACCCACAACTTTTCTCTTCTGAGACTTTCACATTCAAAGTAAACGCAATTCCTGTGACCCACTCCCAGATCCACCCCACCCTTTAACATCTGGACTCATTTCATCTGGCTGGGCGACATATGTGTCAAACCAGTTAACCATACATGTATGTTGTTGTGTGTGACAGTGACCCAGTTCTGCTTCTGTGTTTCAGACCAAATCAACGCATGTTCGTTTTTTGTTAAGAAAGCTGCAAGTAAGTCACTAGGCAGTAGGCCCTACCAGTGCTTGATCTTTTTGTTTAGTTGATGGATGGGCATTGCAAGGGCACGGGCTGCCCCCTTCCTCCTTGTTCCTTTTGACCATATTTTGATTTCATTCAGTGTCTGTCTCAGTGTGTGGTTGTATCTCTCTGCTGTTGCCTTGTTCAGCTGTATCTGTGTGTCCATAGGCGTCCACTCAGGGTGGGTCACCACATTCTATGTGCATTGTGATGTAGGTTAGCAACATAATCTGCTGCCCCCTCTAGTCAAATTCAGTGAAGTTTTTGTGTTAGAAGGCAGAATCAGAATGTTTTTTAAAAACCTGATATCCTCCCTGATATTTTTAGGGCTGGCTTCAGCAGCCACATCTATTAAATATTTGAAGCATATCTTGATTAGTGGTCATAACTTTTTTGAATCAATTGTGTTAGAAGGCAGAATCAGAATGTTTTTTTTAAAAACATGATATCCTCCCTGATATTTTTAGGGCTGGCTTCAGCAGCCACATCTATTAAATATTTAAAGCATATCTTGATAAGTGGTCATAAATTTTTTGAATCAACGACACTGTATAGAACAATAATACGTAGAATGCCATGTCATGTCAAAAACTGGGCATTCAATTTCACTCTGATGGGTGTTCACAGAGATTACTCAATCTTGTGTAAAGTATGTTATGGTTGTACAATCAATTTAAACTGAACTTTGCCACAGAGGATACAGCAGCAGGATAACTCTTTCAACAGATCAACTCAAAGACCCTGTTGTGAGGGTTGAGGGGCATCGCTTTTTTTTTTCCTGTGACACAATTGTTCTGTCTTGTCAATCTTTTCTTCAGCAAGGGGTGACCACCCATTTGATAGTTTGTGTGACAGTGCCAGTCAAAATGTGAGATACACAGCCCATCTTCTCTCTGAGTCCATCAAATGTTGAAACAGATGTGTCGTAAATGGATTTCCCTCCATCCAACAGAATAGAGAAAACAAACAATAAATGGGAGGAACATGCAGAAAATTCCACCAGTTTCTCTCAAATCTATTTTTAAGAATTTAACCCTTTAGGCATCTCAGAGTTGTATAGTTATAGGTTGTTGACAAACCTACACAAATGTTTTCTTCATCTACACATATGTTTTCTTCAGAAGCGGATGAGTTCACAGCAGGAATGGCAATAGTCACAGATTATTAGGAGAATTAGGAGAAATCCTAAGTTTAAAACACACATTTTAAAGCAGATAGTTGAAACTAAAAATGCTCCTTTAGCATGACTGTATTTATCATAGGGAGAATGAATGGAGCTGGCTCTCATGAGAAAACAGGAAAATTATATTTAAAAAAAAAATGATTTAATTTGTGACTATGCTGGTTCTTTTGTAAACTCTTCAAGTGTTTTCAAAATTTTCATTCTTGGCCCTAAAAAAGTGCATTTCACATTTTGACTGGTAATATCACATGTTTCATTGTTTTGTTTGTATGTTGTTGTTGTTGTTTTTTTTTTGTTCCAGATTCTGTTACACGGCTTACATGTCTTTTTCAATAATATTAATTACAACCACTATAATTATTATCATTATTATTGTTATTATTTGGTTTGGTTGTTTAGCTGCCATGATATTTGTGACTTGAAGATAAATTAATGGTAGAACCCAGAATGATATTGGTTATCAAGTGCAACATTCTTTGCATTGAAGACAGGACATCTGCTCTGCTCTAACTCATTATTAAACTTTGACCTTCACTCTGGGCTTCAGGCTGGCATTCTTAGAGCCCACATAGAATACTCCAGATCAAATGTATCCTATATAGAGGGAAAATTTTGTCAGCACTATATGATGTGGAAAGTACTTTTCTATTTTGTGGATTAAACCTGTTCTGAATTTTAAACAAACAACTTATCCAACTGGATATAGTCAGCTATAAGTCAGAGAGGAAATTAAAAAAAAAGTACACTTTGTTATTTGCTTGAAAAAAAAAAAAAAAATCTGAGTTTCATATAGTGACGAAATATAAATATGAGTATTATGATGTGAAAGGATACATATAGGTATGATAATTTAACAACTTTAGTAATCCAAAAGAGCTGTCCCAAAAACAGATTATTAGATAGTTAACCATATCAAGCATGCAGGATGCGGCATGGCATTTGCAGTTGGTTGAGATTGGAAACTGTATGAAGCCAGTGAGACTCTTGTCTTCGGAGCATTCAGTAGTGGTCAGTGTGTGACAGCCTGCAGGACAAGTCTTGATATGAGAGCATATCTTGTGGGCATAGATCTGAATGAGACAAAACTCCCCTGCCATCATCTGACTTTTGTTGCAACTGGCAGCATCGTTCATTCATTTCTCCTGTCCTTCTCTCATTAACAGCATCCAGACTTAGATTCAACAAAAGTATCAACTCAATTGCTTTGGGTCTCCCAGCTTTCATGGTACACCAAGTCACGGCACAGTTTTATGGTGTAGATGACTGCGCCATTCTTAAATTTCTGTCTAAAACTTCAGTATCGTTCTAGGAACTTAACAATCATGTCAGCTATCACTGGGCTTTCCTTTTTTCATACCATGTCTCTCCCAATTCCATAGTGCAGTTGGTTCCACTGTCCAGCAATTTGCTATTAACAGCACCCAGCCTGCCTAAATTCAGTGGTCTATCAATTGCTCTTAACTTTTCCTCTTTCCTATCAAGTCACCACACAGTTTTGTGATGCAGTTGGTCGCACCTTCTTTTAGGTTTCTGTTAACAGCATTTACATCTGATTCATAAAATGAGCAGTAATTTCGGCTACCTTTGGGTTCTTTCTTTTTCCTACTGTGCCAAGTCTTTTATTACCCCCAGATTTGTGATGCATTGGTTGCACAACAATTAAATTTCTCATTAACAGCATATGAACTCATCTTGGGCTATGACCAGCAAGCTGTATTATTATGTTTGAGTCTGCCCATATTTTCACCATACCCTGTCTGTCCACATCCTCAGTTTTGAGCTGTACTTGATTTCCTTCATTTTAAATGTCTTCTACCAGTATTCAGACTAGCCTATAGCCAGCAGTTGAGCAGTTGTGTCATTTGTGTTTGAGTTCTCTATCTGTCACATCGTACTAAGTCCTACCTACAGTTCTGAAATGTAGTTGGTTGTGTTAGAAGTTAATGTCTATGTAACAACATCCAGAGTGATGTCAGTGGTCTCAGTCACTCGAACTTGCATACCAAGGCTTACCATGCAATGTTGTAATGCAGTTGGTTGCATTGTCATTCAATCTCCTATTTAACAGCATCCAGACAGACTTTGAAATCAGCCATCAATTCAGCTGTTTATGTCCTATTTCTATCATACCACATCCTGCCTTTCCATAGTATTGTGATGGAATTTGTTGCACCATTATTAAACATCTGTATAACAGCATTGATATCTGCCACTCTTTTTTCCTGTCAATTTCTACTCTTTTTTACATCAGGCTGAGATAATCTCTCTCTCAGTGTTATTACGTGTGAAGCTTTCAGTTCCTGTTGTGGATCATTCGTCTCCTTTGTTTCACCATGGCATTATGAAGTTACTGTTTTTTGCCTTTAGGTGATTAGATGTATATATCAACCACTCTCTTTTCTGATTAACCCTCCTTCTCTCTCCCCCTCCTCCTCCTCCTCCTCCTCCTCCTCCTCCGAACTCCTCTGCCGAGCCCTTTACCCCTCTTTCTCCCACTCTACCCAGTGCACGCACATAGATAGTACAGTGTCCTTGTTGGACACCAGTAGCAATTTTGCTGTTTATTATGAATGCTCAAAGTGAATATATGTACTTTTCATTATCCTGTTAGCCCTTTCACTTACTACCTACAAGATGGCAATCAGGTCTCACCTTTTTTTCTGCACAGCACTTTGTGGTCACTTGTGTGCTGTTTTGACTTGTGGCTATCAAGGTTTTTTTTTTTATACAAGTGCATGTTTGTACTCAGACAATATCCATGTACAAGTTATCCTGTTCCTCCCACCTCTTGCTTCACAAGTTTTTCCCATCTCTTTCTTCACAAGTTTCCCATCTCTTGTTTCACAAGTTTTCTCCACATGATATCCCATTTTGTCTCAGACAACTCTGTCATGAGCTCACTTGTTTATATGCGTCTGTTCCAAGACTGCTCTTTTATTGTCTCACACCTTACAGAATAGATTTCTCCAAATTATTTTATTTGGAACGATTTACTTTGGACCTGTTCTTGATGGTGTCAGACACAAAGAGTGAATATCTTCTCCTAGCTTGGAAGTTTGCATTTACCAAACATACATATATGTAATTCCATAAATTAGACAAAACGATAGACCATTATGCAGAATTTCAGTAGCTCAGATGCATAGAGTGAAACATTGGATACTTACTTGGGACTGTGAGGCTTTTGGAAATAGCTGTCACAATATATGTTTCTTTTATTCCGATATGCATTCAAGGGTTTGTTGTATCTAAATCCAGAAATTTAATGGCACACGGTATTGTGCATATGCAGGATATGAGACATGAAATTAATTTGTTACTTGAAGATAATAAGGAACAAAGAATTAAATGTTCTAGTACATTGCAGTTGACACTGATTTAATTTTATTGGCTATGGTACATGTGGTATTGAACAAACAGTGTGAAGAAAGAAAAGATTGCTGTAGCTCCTGCTATTTGTAATAGGGGAAGCAAAAAATTGTCACCATAAGGAAAAAAAACAACATTTTCATCCTACGATGAATTTTTCATGATTTTCCTAAACAAGAGAAAATGTGATTCCCCCCCCGTTAACAATACCATTAATCCTTGCCAAGACATTAGGACACACCTTTTGACTGTTGATGGTGTCTGAAAACTTCAGACAGAAAAATAAGAGTTAGGGGAGATTCTAAAAGTTTACCACAAAAAATACAAATGTGGAGGTCCCCGAAACAGATATTTTCATCACCTGGTGCACTTTCACGAATTTGAGAATCGTCTAGTTTTGCTCTTGGCATGCAAAGTGTTAATATACCACATGTATCCAGCAAAGGGATATGCTTTGACTGATGGTCAAAATGGTTCATTATCCAAGAATAACCAGTGCTATGCGCCATCTTGTTGCCTGTGAGCTATTGCCAGTAATAGCCTGATGCCTACTGTAGTTGGCATATCATCTTATTTTGGGTTTTTGGGCACTGTTTTCTCTGTAATTTTACTGAAAAGTACGTCCCTTTGAGCTTGTCAGTATCTCAACGATAAAAGAATCCTTATTGTCCACAGTTATTGAGAGAGATATAAGGAACACAAAAATTAAACTGGAAAAAAAACAAAACAAAAACAGATCATTCCAGGTACCTGTAAGACCTGTTATGAGGAACACAAAAATTAAACAAAAATAAGAAGGTAATTCCAAGTGCCTGTAAGACCTTAAAGTTTGCGATTCAGTAAAACATAAATTTATTGATCCTGAGCTCTGCTCTCTGAGAAGGACAAGGAAATGCCTCATACTTATTGAATAAATAACAATCAAGTCCATGCCAAAAGGATGGCATAGTAACTGACATTTCTTTGGCTGTGTTGTTGGTTGATGTAGGCAAAATTAACATTGATTCTTTGTTGGATTGTAGACCTGCATTTGTTTGAGAAATGCTGGGTGTATGGCAGCATGCGGTGCATTTCAAGACAGAATGAAACTGTTAATATATGAAGAAGAAGACCTGTTATTTTTTGTTGGTCGTATCATTTCATTTTAGTATGAAGGTCTGTATAAGTTTATCATTAAATACATTTTTTTTTTTTTTAAAACATGATTCAGTTCTATTTCTATCAAGGGATGAAGTGCATAGTGATGCAATTTTGTTACTAAACAATCAAATTCTCTTTTGTTTCATTTCTCATCATTTATACTCTCTGTGTGAACTACATGTATACAGATTAAGTCAGATGTTCAGTCACACTGTTTCATGGTGCACTGAAGAGAGTAAGATGGCATTGATAAGTGAAAAAAGATTTATTATATTTCCTGTTTGTGGTTGGCATAGTTTTGTCGCCTCAGGTTTATTTTTTTTGTTCATATCAGTCCAATTCATTCTAATCAGAGAGAACAAAGTGCATAGTGATGCAATATTCTTACAAAACTAGACATTCAAGTTGTTATTTGTGTTTTTTTTTTTTTTTAGAACATCCCATTGTCCCATATGTAGGGTGAATATGTAACAACAAATGTACGACTCACACCTTTTTTGTTAGACTCCGTCATCTTTTATCACATCATGTTGATTCTCATCGTCAATCTCATTGTTCGTGTTATCATCCTTTGACATTTCCTGCATCAGCATTGACCATCATTTACTAGTCCTTTTTTTTGTTTGGGTCGGTCCATCTTCTGTAGCAAGACATTTACTCTTTCTGTCATGGACACCTTCCATCAGTTTTATCATTGTCATCCAATGGTTAAGTGATATATCTTTCTGTTGTAAGACAATGCTGTAAATGAGCAGAGCTGAGCTGATAATTATAGTTTAGGAAAATAGTTTTGTTGTTTGAGGGCTGTAATTTGTGAGTATAGTTGTCACAGTTATGTTATTAGGAAGTGACACCTGAGTGAGCGAGAGGCCTTTATAAAAGAAATCATGAGAGAGAGAAAAAGATTGAGAGAGTGAGAGAGCATGGAAAAAAAAAAAGAAAGATTCTGAAGGATAGAGACTGAGTCTTTGTGTATGCAGATGGATATGATGTCAATTATATGTGTGGATGTGGTGGACAGCCATGGTTTGTCTAACTGTATGTATTCGATGAGATTTGTGACTTAGAGGGATTTGGGTTTGTGGAGAGGAGGAGGAAGGAAGAGATGTGTGTATATGTTGGGGAAGGGAGGAGGGGGGGGGGGGGAGAGAGAGGCGGGGAATAGATGAACAGGCTCAGCATTCATCAAGGGATGGTCTAGTTAGTCTCTTGAGCAGTTAGTTTGTTCTTAAAGGGCCACGCCTCACTGACCTGATCTGGACTGGAAAAGGACACTTTCCCAAGTCTTATCAAGTAGCAAATTAAAGTTTTGTTTAGACCTTTAGATGTCCCAAGTTCCCTTTTGTAAACGCTTCATGATTTCCTTTTTAAAAAATTTTGATATCCTGCCAGTCACTGAATGCCGGATATGAAATGCTGCTGTTACAACCTGTCTTTGTACACCCTCCAGAATCATGGTTTCCAATCCAGTTCTCACGACTGTCAATGGGATTTGGGTCCCATCAGTTTATGCACTATCTACAATATGAACCCTGACAAAAATGAATCCTTTTGCTCTATGGGTCTTTATTTCTGAATTCTTCAGTGCCCGAAGAATCTTGAAGTTACTTCTGCCGTCATGTCTTAAAAGATAATATATGCACTGGTAACTGTATATGTTGTATTCTTAAAAATGTCAGCACCAAAACTGTACTTCCAACTTCTTAAATGGCTCGAGCTGTCTTGAGTCTGATCTGTCAGAAAACCTTATCTTTACCAGCAGTTGTTTCTTGACTTCTCTAGTGCTTACAAGTGAATGTTAGGACAAACAGTGCTGAAGGGAGATTGAGAGAGAGAGAGAGAGAGAATGGATGTCCAGTTCTAGGTGGTCAGCTCACTGAGTGGCAGAGCCCCTGTTTAGATAGTGCACAGTTATCATGGCATAGAATCATTGCAAAGCTTCATTGTTGAGTTCACGCAAATCTGCCAGGGCAGATTTCACGCTTGTCATTAATTATTTTTATCATTTTTTTCTACATATATTACATTTCTCGCCTAACCAATCATGCTTCAAGTTATGAGTTCCATTGCAATTTTGATTCATTATATTCTGATCTTTGCAAAGTTATGTAACGTGATCCTCTGTTGGTGACATTGTTTCATGTTTGAATGAAAATATTTTTTCCACCTTCTCACCTCCCATTACGGAAGACTGCCAGCCACGCATATATAGAAGAGGTGTGTTTTTTCTTAGATATTCTTCTACTTTTTTTGTTTGCTCATTTGTTTTATTTTTCTCTGTTTTTTTTTTTTTTGTTTTTGATGTGGGCATTATGTGACACTCTGTTGTAGCTTCTATGGTTTCTTTTGCCATCACTTTATTGGTTTTGACTTTGTCTCCATTTGTTCATTATGTAAAATCTTCATATTTTTTAGTTCCTGCTGTGCTCATATCGTTTATGGTGGATGTCTCTGTATGTTTTTTATCTATTTTTTTTTTGTGTGTGTGTGTGTCATTATTTTCAAGATTTTTTTTTTTTTTGTGCTTTTTTTTTCTACTTTTCTGGTAATGGGCATCACATACTAAATATGAAAGTGACTCTTGAGTTTCACAGATTAATTCTAATACTATTTAAAATTATCCTCAAGATATGACAGTTATAAATCTGAAAAAAAAAAAAAGTACTCTTCAAAAGGAAGCAACAAGAAGTGAAGTTTGATGTATTTTGAAAACACAGTCTTCATTTAACAGTGGATGAATTCAGTTAAGTTTTAAATGATTGCATTTGGCTGACCCATTCCTACATTGAAAGAACAAAAAAGTATTTTATTGCTTTTTGCAATCATAAGGTGAATAATGCTTTTAAATGTTTGTCTGTAAAAAGGTGCCTAATAGAAAGAAAAAAATAAAATAAAAGTATGAAATAAATTTTTTTGAAACATATGCCTCTCAGAAATTTACCTGTTTATCCCAAAGTAGTGCTTAAAAAAGCATCATAGTTCAGCGGTACTTAATTATTCGACACTGGTCTTATCTCCTTTTTTAAAGTGAATAATTTAATTTTTTTAGAATTATTGAATCATTGCCAACCAACATTAATAGGCACCTTACAGCTCAGACGTCGACCCTTCTCTATAATCAAAGAGCACGTTTTTCTTCTTTGTACATGGGAGCAGGTTGCACAGCATTGTTATTTATACTCACAGTGAACAAAGTGATACGGGAAATAACCCTCAGTAACAAAATGTTCAACATTTGTGGGAGATAATCTTCAGTAACATAGAACATTAAAACATTTGACGCTAGCTAAAGGTGGATATTTCAAAATATAAAATTGTGAACATGTAGCTGGCCACACCACAGACCACATGTTTGCGCATGTCCTTTTTTTGGTACTTCTATTTTCAATCTTTGATCGTTTAATTTGTACAGATCCTTTGGTGTGCTGTTTAGTACGTAAACATAACTGTACTAGGCTAGGCGAAGTATAGAGCTGAGTAAATGTTAATAGTCTGATTTAATACTGACATAATTATATGCCATATCATGGTAAACCACATCATTTGCTAACACCAAGAAACACTATTAGTAACTTTTTTTTTTATGTTACCTACAAATCATGATGTGTATATGGCCTTCATCAGAATCACAAATTTATATCAAACATATTTTTACTGCCTGGTTTGAACTAGACTGTTAAGTGTTAACTTCTGTTCTCTGTCTTCATCGTTTTGAACTGGATCTTGAGAGTTTACTCTTGCTCTCAATCTTAACCATTTGATTTGCACTCCGAAGTGTTTGTTTCTAATATCCGTTTGAAATAGTGTGTGTTTATACAGTGTTTATAGATGGTCTCTGTTTTCATCAATGTTTGATACTAGATTCCTAAGTGTTTGTGTTCACAGTATATTGGGAAAAGTTACCTGTCCCATGGCTGACTGTGAAATGTTCTTGAGCTTGATATGCCAGTGTTTTGTAGTGATGCACCAAGCTATCTGTGTTATTGCAATGTCTATTATTATTATTTGAGGCTTTTCCTTTCCAAATTGTTAGCTTCTTTTTCCAGATCACTAACTTCTCAGACTGAATCATTATTTCTTTTTCCCTAGTGGTTAATTTCTCTGAACAAATCATGAGCTTTTTGTTCCAGATCATTAACTTCTCTGACCAAATCGTGACCTTTTAATTCCAGATCATTAACGTCACTGGCCAAATCATGACCTTTAAATTCGAGATCAATAATTTCTCTTACCAAATCTTGAACTTTTTACTCCAGATTATTAACTTCTTTTTCCTCCAAATCATTAACCTCTCTGACCGAATAATTAAATTTCTTATTACAAACTACTAAAGTCTCTGACCAAATCGTTAATTTCTCTTTTGAAATTGTTAACTTCTCTTTTTGAACCATTCATAGTTGATGCATCAAGCTGTCCATATATTTGTGGTCAGTGTTGTTTTTCTGAATCTTCTCTTTTGACATTGTCTCTGGCTTTGATTTCAAGTGTAAAATGTTTTGTGTTTCATATCAGTAATGTTTTTTCTGTGATAAAATCACTCCTCTGTGCGTTTGATTTTGCTTTGGCCAGTAAATTCATGTGGTTAGATTTATAACTCAGATACTTTCAGTTTATTCTTCAGTTACCTATAAATCTCATTTTGTAATGTTAGAAAAACATGAGTTCTTGATTTTACTTTTTTTTTTGTTTTACTTTTTTTTCTGTTCGCTGGCACCATTAGTTGTTTGTTGAGAGTTATACAGGTATTTTCATAATAATGTATATTTTCTTTTCATGGTCAGTTTAATGAAATGTAAGAAGAAATCGTTTCGTATGTTTTTAGGCTTTACAGTCTTTTTAAAGTTAAGATTATCACAGCCATTGTAAGAAGGAAATGGGGGGGGTTTCTTTCTTTTATAACAACAAAAGTATGTTACCATACCAGAAAATGTTAAAAATTGCATACCAGTTGAGAGTTTTATCTCTAGTTGTTCGAGAATAAATATTGAATAGGGTTGAGACAGTATATCACCAAGTCTATCGGTTCTTATGGAATTTTTCTTATGAGGCAGGGTGGAGAAATGTGGTAAAAGCAGTTGATTTTGTTTATTTTGCTTTTTTTTTTTTAGTTCTTAATTAGAGAACAAAAGTTAGGATAAGGAGTAGGCTCAAGGTCAGGATTAGGGTCAAGTCTTGGTTTACACATTGTAACTTTAAATCACTGTATTATCTTGGAATGTAATTTGTCACTCCAATGAGGGTCAAGATTAGGATTAGGATTAGGTTATGTTTTACACATTGTCATCTTGAATAACTGTGTTCTCCCGGAATGTGATTTACACATCACTGTGTAATTCTTGTCCTTCCTTGTAATTTCTGTCCTAACCACTTTGACCAACTGTTGCAATTGCGACTTTTACGCTGTTCATCACATCGTTGATAATGTTTCTGGCATTATAACACTATCATCCTCATCATCATCTGGCTGATGTAGTTAATTTCTCATAATCATCAGACATTGTAATACCTCACCATAACAAGTGGCTCAACTCGTGTTACCTGTAATTAATTTTTCTGGTTTCGCCAGAATGAATTTCCTTCATAAATATGTTACGTTGTGGTAACTATCAATATCACAAATTGGCCACTTTTTCATGCAAATGCCCTCTAGTTTCAGTTCTTTTTCCGTCAGAGAGCTTTTTAGTTTTGAAGTGAGACCATTTACGGCCTTGTAGTATGGAGTTTTTGAGACTTATTGCACGTTAACTCAGTGACGACTGAGTCTTCTCTTCGGCTGCCAGGCCCTGTCCTAACGACAACTGAGTCATCACTTTGGGTACTAAGAGTTAAATAAGTTGTTGAACACAGTATCCTTACTCGACCTCTATTGCTAGGTTTCACTAATAGCTTATGATTTCACAGGTGTTATTGCAATGTCATCCTTAATTAGAGCCTCATTTGTAATAATCTCATTTACATAACTGAACTTCTTTCTTGTCATCGCGTCATGTTATTGAGCTTCCGGTATAGCAAAATCACCTGAGTTCTTTTGTAATGATATCATTTGCTTCACTTTCTTTTGTAATGATCTTAATAATAAGTTGTTTTGTAGTAACATCATATGAATTCTTTTGTAACAAATCATCTTGTTGTTGAGTTCTTTCATGGTAAAATAATTTATTACTCACTATTATTTGAATCACCTTTTCACTGAATTTTTGCAAAATAGTATCGTCTTCCTCCTGAGTTTTTGTATAATGTTACCATCATAGAGAATTGAGGTCTTTTGCATTAATGTTTCACGGAGCCTCATTCATAATAACATTATCAACATTATCATACTACTGAGCTTCTAGTGTGGTAATATCATCGTACTACTGAGTTCTTTAATAATAATATCATATTACTGGGCTTCTAATGTAACAAAATCATTGTTTCAATGTGCTTCCTTTTGGAATAATATGATCATACTACTGAGCTTCTTTTTGACTGATCATCACACTGCTATTGTTTTTGTAATAGTTATCGTATTACTGGGCTTCTTTCATAACAAAATCATTGTTTTGGTCCAGTGAACTTCTTTTGTGAGAATTGTCACCCGAATACATACAATCAACTTCTGTTCTTCAGTTTTAGTGAGAGACTGTGGGGTCGTAGGTGTTTCATGAAAGTCTTTAATGTAAATCATCCTTTTACAGTTAGACATCCTTTGCTTTTTTTCCCCCTGTGATCAATCTTGAATGCTCAAATTATATTAATCTTTTCAGTTTCAGTATTTTTTTAATACTTCTCACTGTTTGTCGGCATTTATCATCTCACTATTGAGGTGTCCAGTGTACGTTTTGTTTCTGTGAGGCACACAAGGTGTGTTCATTGGGCATCATGTTATGTCAGACACTTTACAGATCGTTCTCACTAATAATCTCATACATTTACCATGTCCATCATTCTTTGTCATATGTCATGTAATGGTAGAAACATTCTCTGGGACATCCGTTTCATTTTGCTCTGACTACCAGGCCATCGTCCAATGTTATGCAGTGGTAGTGATGTTCTCTAATATATCTCGCTAATTTGCACCCTTTACTACTGGTTTCATATGTCATCTGATGGTAGACATATTCTCATAGTCGTACCATTCTCATTCATTTCCACTGTTTTCCACTCTTTCTTGTATGACATTCACTGGCAGAAATGTTGTCTTAATAGTTTTTCATTCATTTTCACCACCCATTAGGGTTCCTAAATACCATTTATTGATAAAAATATTCTCTTTTACATCTCTCTCATTTCCAGTGACCACCATTATTGCTTGCGTAGTTTTGTTTTAATGGCAGAAATTTTTTTAGAGTATTTCTCATTTACTTGCACTGTCTGTCGCTCTGTCTTAAATGTGTTTGTCATTTAATGATAGAAATAATTATTCTCTTACAATAGGAGAACCCACAGCCTCTGTGGGAGATTATTTAAATATAGCCCTGCGCCTTAAAGTGTATGGCAAATCTTGCGCACCTCAATATTGATATTTTGGTTGATTAAACTGAATGTCACACAAAGGAAACGTCATACTGTCAGACGCACAATTCGGATCAAGCACTCTCACGAGTTTATTGTTCAATTATTAATGCATTTTTAGAATAACATCAAAGACAATAAGTTTTGTCCAGGTTTATGGACATAGAAACACAGATCCATATACAACAATGCTGTGTGCCAAATTTCATATGGATCCACTCAGCAGTTTTCCAGTCCATAAGCCTATTGTGGGTTTTCTTGCGATTTTATAATATAGATATGTCTTATTCATCTGCGCACTCAGTTATTCTTTTCTTATATATAATGCAATATTAGAGATATTCTCTTTTTTACCTGTTCCATTTTCATTGCCCACCCTACTCCTCCTTAAATGTTTTATTATGTAAAGGTAGAAAAATTTTCTCATTGTCTCATTCATATCTTCTGCCCACCGCTCCATCATATGTCATCCTGTATTCATTTGCTTTGTGTACCACTTTTAAATGGTAGAAATATTTTCAATCATATTTCCACTGCCCAGTAGTTCTTGTTTTATATATTTTTGAAAGTAGAAATTTTTAGCTCTTTAAAATACGACCCACTGGTGATGTTTTCTTTCTTTCTTTCATTTTTTTTTTTTTGTATCTACTTTTTTCCACCCTCTCCTTAGAAAGAATTACTTGTCTTTTCTTTTCTTTTTTTTTCCCTCTGAGGATGTCAGAAACATAGATGGTTTCTTCAGTTTTAGATATGAGTTGTTTCAGAGAAGGAACTTTCAGTTGTTTACCATCAGTAAACTTTATCCTTTGCCTGCCTGGCAAATGAAATTAAAGAAATTTTAGGGATATGATTTTAGACTCTTTGACCCACCTAACACAAGTAATTGTCAGCCAACGGATAAATCCTAACAAAATTTAGGATAGCTGGCGTAAGTCAGTCAATTCTATACACAGAAGAGACAGCAAATTATTCTGTTAGGCAACTTGGCAGGGAAGAGATTAATATATAAAGCATAGCAGGTATTCAGGATATGCGTGATTGAATTGTATAATGTGAAAGTTGAGCTAAACTCCAGTCATACATGCAAAGGTTTGCGTTAGCACTTGAGAAGCAAGAGTAGTGCATTTAATATTTAAAAAAAAAAAGAAAGAACAAATTGATCAGAAACAAAAACAACAAAAAAAAAAAAACCCCATAAAATTGATCAGGAAAAAACCACTCCCAGTTCATGTTATTATGTTGCCCCTTTGATTACAAATGAGCAAACATTTCTCTATTTCATACAGCTATTCTTCCCATAATGTCGGCCCTGCCTACAGTGTTCTTTATGTTGTATTTTTTCACCAGCTGCCCATCGTATACTATCATTGTTGTCGTTGGCTTTTTTCATTATTCAGTGTCATAACAAGCCTCATTGTTTCCACATTTGCTTTTGTATTCAGAAAAAATTTTGTCTTACCATACTTCATGTAAGCACCTCTTTTCCAGAATTTTTAACCGTCCAACCTACAGTGACTTAGAAAATTGTAAACATGCAGCAAGCCAGCTAGGGCTAAACGGCATCTTTACATAATGGTGTTGTCTAATAATAGTTGTTTTAATTGCCATTTATTCTCTAGTAACCACTATTCTACATCTTAATTTTTTTGTCTTACACCCAGGGCAAATGAGTTGGAAGTCGCGAGGGGCAATTTCGAGCTATGGCCATTGCGAACTCTTTTCCGACTCAGATATCAAAATTTTTTTTTTCTATTTTTTTTTTTTTTTTCACAAAACAAAATTGTACTTTTCTAACTTGAAAAAAAAAAAAATTAAAATTAATTTTATATTTCAGTCGGAAATTAGTTAAAAACGACTTGCTGTAAATTGCTGGGCGTGACTTCCGACTCGTTTGCCGTGGGTGTAAGGCATTTATACTTTTTCGGCTTATAGATTTCAAAATAACTGTGTTTTGCGCAATATCATAATGATGCAGATGTCGGGCTGCTACTTTAATCAGAAAATGGGGATTATTTTTTATCAACTTCATCCTTTTCCTTTGGTGGACATAGTTAGTGGAGTGTTGAACAAGTAATAGAAAGAAGAGCTAGAAAATTGCTTTGTCTTCATATTATTATTGAAAGAATGATCACAAAAATTTTTGATGAAATTTTTACGATAAGAAGGAAACATTTTCCATATAGCATAAATTTTAAAAAAATTTTTCATGGGGTGCATTTCATACAAAAAAGTGCGGAAGTTTGTTTTTTTTCTACCCCCTTTTTCACATGTTGCTTGTTTAACATCCCTTGCCTCTGCCAAAAGGATGCAATACAGCTGGTTAAAAACAGTCCCCATTATAAAAAAGGGATGTTTTCTTATTGAAAATCCAGAAATCTCCATTTGCGTATAGAATCTTCATTGTGTCATAATATGACTCGGATATGAATATCATTTTCCCCAGTGACTTCACAGTCTTTTAATTCAAACTATATTATCCTTCATTTCATGTTCATTTTTCATTTATCATTTTAACATCATTTCTTCATGAAAAATTTTCATTTTAATATCATTTGTCATTACTATCAGTCATTTCAGTCGTTATGTAAAAGTATCCTGCAAGTTACTTTGTTAAAAATTCTTATTTCATGGTCATTTCATCCATTAGACTTTCTCTCAGTTAACTACTTGGTCATGATTTATACTTGTGTTATTTAAACTAAGTTTTATTTTATTACTTTTTATCATAAGTCTATATTTTAGATTTTTAATTACTTGGTCAGTGTCACCTAAACTTTTGTCTCTCTTGACTTATTTCATCAATCGTAATGTCCTGTTTTCTTCTACTGTTTAATATCATTTCATTTTCCATGGACTAACAGATCCTATGATTTTGTTCATACTAATTTTTTATATTTTGTTTCGTTGTTGATCTATAAAAGTGGGCGGTGAGTACTAGAAATGCCCAAGTTTTTCATTTTCTGTTCCTGCCCTACACTGCGACCACACCTGTTGATTACGGCCCTTGTTTTTGTTTCTTTTTTCATTTTCTCTCCCTTTTGCTTGGGTTCTTTTTCTTTTGTTTTGTCTGGCTTCCTTCTGCCGGTTATGTTGTTTATTTATTTATTTATTTAGCATTTATCTACTTATTTGTTTATTTATCCTCTTTTTTTTTTCTCTCTGGGTAGCTCGGTCCCCAACCTTCCATCTATGCAATAGTGAAAAGCAACTTTTGAAAAAAGAAAGACAGACTTTTGTGAATTGACTCAAGCTATATGCTCTATCAAAAGGCAGCTTTTAAAATCGTATGGCTTATGTCATTCTGCATTGATGAAAAAATCATCAGTGTGTACTTGGAAGAGCTGAGAAAATGAAATTCAAATTTAAAGGATGTCAAAAGTTCGTGAATGAAATCTGGCCAGCAAATTAATCGAATGCATTCATGCTATCTGGAACTAAACTTCTTGAAGTATTTACAAATTGATTTTATGATTTCATTTTTTAAGGATGAAGTGATTTGTGCAGTCATTTTATTACAGACTCACTCACTCACTCACTCACTCACTCACTCACTCACTCACTCACTCACTCACTCACTCACTCACTCACTCACTCACTCCACTCATTCTCTCAGCCACAACTCCTCATCTATTACCATTCACCATAATTTACAGAACGCAATCTATTTAAATCAAAAATTTCAACACAGAGGAAAGTTTCGTTGAAAAAAGAACATTAATTGGTGAATAAGTGAAGAATTATTCTTTCCACTGTTCTGTTTTCCTTTGGCGCAATGTGTTTCACGTACGACTCTGCTGACGTACTGTTGCTGTTAATTCAGAAGACCTATTTTTCACCAAGAGGCCAAGAAGAACCACAAAGACTCCATGAAGAAGAACGACATCGCAGAACTACAGAGACTTCGTCAAGGGATGAAGATGAAAGCGTTGAAAGATGAAGATGGTGAGGAAGAAGTGGGTTGCTGAGAAAGATAGTTAAGTCTGAAGGATAATTCAACAATTCTCGGGGCTGACATGATCACCCCTAGGGCTATAAAAATGTCACCCTCTCCGTTTTTTTGAAGCTTAGGCTCTCAGAATAGCCGCGTTCGGTGGCTTGTGTAGCTACACTGATGTGATTTGGCCGCCGAGACGGCGAGGATTCTTCCCTCTTGTTGTCGTGGAACCAAGTCGCAAATTGAAATGAACACATCATGAAATTAGAAGAAAGTTTATCAATTAGTACGTTGGTTTATCATCCTGCAGGGAATGAGAGGGTTGTTGACTCTACCAGTTCTCTCCCCGTAGATCTAAGGGGAGGAACTCTTGGAGCCAGGCGAGGTTGGACAACTCGTGATTTGCTTCTGTATCAACGATCGATTAAGAAAACTGAAGCTGGGTTTCCACCCAGACATTTGTAGGCCGGACTTCGGGCGAGGATGCTGTTGACAGAAGCAGGATGAAGAGACTGGCAGCAAAATGGAATAAAAAGAAAATCCCATGAAACTTTGAGGTTTTGATCGAAAGGGGGGAAAAAAAGAAACATCTATAGTTCAGCGAATGTTGGTTGTATATGATACGAGTACTGGAGATTCGAGAGAGAACAAGACTATTGAGCACTACAACTTGGAAATGTTTTTCTTTTTGCGTCGTGTGAAAATTCTTCAAATCAGTCATTAAAAACACAGAAAATGCAAAACTTTGAGGTATGAACTGAAATTTTAAAAAACAAAACAGAAATACAACAGAACAATTATGCGCTTCAGAAGTTGCAGCAGTTGATGACGGGAATATTATGATATATGACGATGTAGCCTATTTTCTTTGGGTGAAGTATTTGGTTGGAATGTTTGCTACATAATAATATAATATACTAGCTGGGTACCCCACGGCCTCCATGGGAGGTTTTTTAAGAATATACAGTCCTGCCACTTAAATCTTTTGCCAGCATGCGTACCTCGATGCTGATATTTTGGTCCATTAAACTGAATATTACTCAAAGAAATCGTCTTTTGAACGCGTCATGTGTCCCGCACGGAAGTGATGGAGGACAAAATGAATAATAATAAATTAAAACAACTGTGTAAATTCAATCAAAATAAAGAGTAGCCTATAACACAGTTGGGTTTGAGTTGCCCACGTCTGTAATTTTATTTGAATTTTAAATGCCTGCCGATTCCGACTTTAGTGGACCATAATACAAGTGCCACGCCCTCTGATCGCTCTAATTATATAGATTCACTTCTACGTCTCAAGGGATAAAAAAGTGAGTGTTATTCAACTGTAGCAGAGGCCAAAACTTTATGTCTATGTATTCCGGCATTAAAATTCCACGTTCTCTGTTACAAATTCTATGGAAAAAAGAGTCTAGCATGAAGGTATCCAGCATAGCAAACGAAATAAACAATTTGTCTTATGCAAAGGTTAAGGTATTCCCTTGAACCCCAGACGTACTGGAGCAGAGGCCAAAATCGTAGCATGTCGGGGCAGCTGCGGCTGGTGCATAAGCCCTGTCAAAACAAAGAGTAAATTAATTTGGATACTGAAAATCCAAAGCAAATAAGGAGAATCGAGCAAGTAGTGGGGAGATCTGGGATGCCCTTATCTGTGTTGAGAAACGGTAGAGATGGATGGGGTCAAAGAAAGAAGAAGAAGAAGAAGAAAAAAAAACAAAAAACTGGTGGATATAGAGATTTAGATGCATCAGATCTAGTCTGAAGGGTACGGATGATAGATAAACATATGGTACTGGGCGACCAATGAGAAAGCATCTTTCTTTGGTCGATCTCATGGAGACAAATCGACCGCAAGATTTAGGACCAAATGGCTCTTACTTCCGTACCATTTTTTCTTCTAGAATAGCCTTACTCGTCCTTTCCACACATAGTATTTTACCCAGGGAAAAGAATTGGGCTTTCATGTCTGTTGATGTCCCAGTCAGCATCACTTTCTCTTCTTAAGAAATCCTTGTTCCTCTATGTTATAATTATTTTCGAAGATAACAATTGCCAGCTTTGTTTCTTAACTTAAAACAAAAAACAAAAAACAACGCAAAAAAAAAAAGAACAAAAAATCCTAAACAAAATAAAATAATAAATAAATAAATAAACAAATAATAATAATAATAATAATAAAAAAAAAAAAAGAAAACGAGTTTTTAAAAATCATATTCGCTGACTGCAGTACGCCAACATCAAACCGACAATGAGAAGTTCGGTTGTTTTTTTTTCTAATCACTACGAATAACAAATTTTTACAAATGCCCACATCGTTTAGTATTATTTCATGGTCCATGAATGAAGCAATATTCAACAGGAAATGCATCTCCGCAAATCAAACAAATATAGAATCGTGATAGATAAGTTTATTACTGGTGGCGCACTTAAGTTACTGTACGTAAGAAACCATGGACTTCAGGCTTACACATCTCTCGAGCTCAGTTCTTTGTTGTCCTATCCATATTTTGGGCGATTTGGAGACATACATGCCATGTGAAAAGGGTATAGTAAATCTACCATATATTGTAGTCATTTCACCGATCACTTACCCAGACAGGTATATTTTGAAAGAAAATCATTTTGTCCCATATCCTATGTTCAAAAACAGTTGCTTAACACAACTCATCAATTTTCTCAAAATGTGAAAAATGGAGACAGGGCAACGGAGAACTGAGCTCACGATCTGTGGTCTCTGTCTACGTACTCAACCTCACTCTCACGCCTACGCTCGCCTGAAACACGAGAACGTGAAACGACTCGCAATATTTCAAAAACATCTTCAAATATCTTATGAAAGACGAATGATAAACGTCACTGGCATCACTCCTACACCATATAGCATCCAGTCAAAATTTTATTCCTGGTTTATCAGTGCATGTGTCATGATAACCATGTAATACATCTCCTGTTCTAATCAACCTTTGCGAGTTTAAAATATTCATTCGCTCCATAAAAAAGTCCCAGTTCATGAGTTCCAGCACCGAAGTTCTAGTCCTTCATTAGTGTATCACGGGCGAAAGTCAGGAATAAATCCATTTCACTATCACTCCAAGCATAGCCGGGAACCTCGGAGGTGCTCTGTGATAAATGAAGTTTAATCTTGCCCACTCATAAATCAAACAAATCTAAACATTTCTATTCATAAACCTGCTATCTTAGGACATCCTCTCTTTCATTTTACCAGGCGGAGCTGATGATATCAAAGTTACCAAAGACTGACCCCCCAACACATATATAAATAAATAAATAAATAAATAAATAAATAAATAAATAAATAAGTAAGTAAATAAATAAATAAATAAATAAGTAAATAAATAAATAAATAAATAAATAAATAAATAAATAATAAATAATAAATAAATAAATAAATAAATAAATAAATAAATAAATAAATAAATAAATAAAT